>CALSCQ010003158.1:0-44512 GCA_943704525.1 Pigoraptor vietnamica | reverse complement strand
GCCGGGCGCGAGACCATCTCCCTTGCCAATCTCAAGAAGATCTGGAAGTACCATTCCGCCGTGCCATCAACCTCTACGACTTTACGTTCCTTCAGACAACCGTCATTGATTACAACAGGCGGTGCATGAACATATCGAACCGTAACGTGACGTTCGAGGGCAAGCTGTCCCTGACGGAAGAGTGCGCGTACCGAGTGCACGACGACAATCCCCACTGGACATACTTTGAGCAGCAAGGTGGGAAGAGGCCGCAGTTCAGTAGGCAGTTGCAGGGGATGAACCCTCATCGACTCGGTAAGGGTGGAGCGAGAGAGAGAGAGAGTGTGTGTGTGTGTGTGTGAGAGAGAGAGAGAGAGACGTGTTACAGACCCCTTTCACTCGCTGTCTGCGCGCCGAGAAAAGCCTTGGATTTGCGTGACTCCCGTTCCAATTGTCTCATTCTTGCTGCGACGACAGTCGTCCTCCACAATGCCCCGCAATGGCTCAACCGGCCTCTGTCGCAGGCAACCTCAACCTTCCCACCTGGGTGCCCTTTGTAACGCACGTCGAGAAGTACTCGCTCAAGAGCTACGACAAGAACACGGCGCAGGGACGCACGCTCGACCTCGTCTTTATCGAAGAGGCCCTCGCGTCCGGCACATTTGCGGAACATGATCGCCGTCTGCGTGCGGGTGCGCCGCTCTCTCCGGTCGCGCTCTCTGCGACGCCACCGCCCCTTGCGGCTGAGTCTGTTGAGCCGGTGTCGAGCGAGAAAGCGCAAGAAGACGCAGCCGCCGCACAGCAAGGTATGTGTGACTTGCCCTTTTCTACCCAACGATGTTCTCCCGCGGCGCGCGTTCTCAGCCCAAGGAACGGTAGTGCATTGTTTGAGAATTCCGTCTTGCCATTGCGTGCGTGTAGCATAGTGACACGCGCCTCTGACGCCCCGCAGAGTCGCCCTCCGGTTCTGACGACGAGGACTACTTTGATCCCGAACTGGCCAGCCTCGCGCCCGAGGGGGACATCGCGGGGATCGACTCGCCGGGTGTTCCCAAGCACAAGCAGGGCCGCCGCAAGATCAGCAAGAGCGTCATTGGTAGCGTGATACTCGAGAGCGGCTATGACGAGGAGATGGACGACGGGAATGCGGGCGACACGGCGCAGGAGACTGTGGACGACGGGTACACCGAGGACGAGGAACTTGCGCCGCACTACAGCGCATCGGACAGCGCGTCCCCGCGAGAAACAGAACGCACGAGTCCGTACGCCTCGCCATCGGCCCCGCGCTTGAGCGTTGGGAGGCACGTGCGCGCTTCCTCAGCGCCCATTGTGCCACTTCGCGCAGTTCGCGACGCCTCGACGCAGACAGTGCTCAGTGGGACGGGGCGCGAACCGCTGCTCTCGGACATCACACAGCGCGCCCTCTTGTATGCGCTTGGGATCGCCCTGTGGGTTGTGCTGGCCCACATGAGGCTCACCGGGATCGCCGGCCACGCGACCGCCGCCGTCGTGGCCATTTCGTCGCTCTTCTTCGAGCTTATTAGTGCGCGCAGGAGGGCGGAGGAGCGCGTAATGGCCCCTTCCTCCAACGCTGTCGATTTCTCGCCACTCTCGACGCCCGCGAAAGAAAAGAGTGACAAGGGGCAAGCGACCCCAGGCACGCCCACTCGGAACGGCGGCGCTTCGCCGTCGCAGGTGCGCGCGCGCGACTCACTTGCGGAGCACTCGCGCTCTGGGGGACGAGCGGGGGATTCGAACGACGGCATGTCCGTGTCGCTGCAGCGGAAACCGTCGGAGAAGGGGGCCTCGGGCGCCCGCCCGGATGCAGAGCTCACCGTCGACACGATTGCTATTCCAGCGTGGATAGAGAGGGTCGTCGGCGGGAAGAGGCGCGCCGCGTTTGTCGTGCGCGTGCAGTGCGGGCAGTCGCAGTGGGTGCGCTACATGCAGCTGGATGACTTCTCCGTTCTCGATCGCACGTACCGACAGCTCGCGTCGGCACAGAGTGCGGGCGGGTCGGCGTCGCCGGCGTACGAGAGGGCCTCCGGCAACTCGGGTGGTGGCGGAATTTACAACTATGTCAGCAGCTACATGCCGTTTGGGTCGCAGCGCACGCAGGCAGGCATTGGCCCTCCACCGAAGCGCGTGTGGGACGTCCGACGCACCGCAAACGTCGAGGCTTTGCGCGCATCCCTCGAACACTATCTCGTGTCGCTCTCGCAGGACAGCGTGGTGCGGCGCTGCCGTGTGCTCGATGTGTTCCTTCAGCCCGATGCTGCGGCGGCGAGTGCGTCGCGAACCGTGTCGGCGCAGGACCGGCGCGGTTATCTTTCGAGCGGGCTTCTCCCCAATATCAGTGCCATCGCCGGCATAGCTGTCGGAAGCTCGTCTGCGGTCGCGCCTGCGACGACCACGACAAACGCGCTGTCGGGGACTGCCACGCCCCCCGTCTCTGGCGCGTCGGCCCTGCAGACGTCGGGCGTCGCGGTGTCTGGTTCTCTAACGTCCCTTCCCGCCGCCGCGGAGGTCGGGGCCACCATCAAGGAGGGGCTGTTGTGTCGCGCGCGGCTGAGGACGGCGTGGCGGGACGAGTGGGCGGTGCTCACTGTGCGCGTGCTGCGGCTGCATGCGTGGCGGAACAAGAAGGGAGCACGCGACATTCTGTTGCGAGAGGTGCGTCTGTGTTGCGCCACCATGTACACGATGGCCTGCCCACACTGCATGAACCCAAACACACGTGCAAAGCTGGCGTAGTTTTCGTGAGCGGAGTTTTTCGCTGTCCAGATAGCTCACCCACACGTCATGTGCGCAGGTGACGCGCGTGTGCGTGATGGACCAGCGCCCCTTTCCCGACGGCTTCTTCTTTGAGGTCGAGACGCCCTTCCAAGTGCACCACTTTCAGTGCGCCACCGCCGAAGAGGGGCGCGCGTGGGTGGACGCCATCTCACGCGCTGCCGAGCGCGCCATCGTCGAAGAGGCCGTCACATTTGGCGTCTCGCTTCCCTCGCATTCGCTCCTTCAGCCGCAGCGCAAATCGTCCGACGCCCTCCCGCAAGCGCGCGGCAACACGGGCCTTGCGCAGCTGTGCGCGCCGCACGACGTCGACGGCGAGTTCCCCGCGGGCCTGTACGCGTTGCCTCAGTTTCTGCCGACGCCGTCGAACCGCCAGGGCGAGCCGCCGAAGCGCGTCGTGCTGAACGCGCGCCGAATCCGCTGGGGTCGGTTCGACGAGATGCACCCGTGCCAACTGGCGCGCGAAATCCTCGTGTCGTCCCTCGCACTGCACCGTGACTTTGGTCACGTGGCCCCGGGCGCGCGCATGTCGACAAAGCGCTTCTGCGGGCGCCTGCGCGACCACCTCGAGCTGGTCACGTGCCTGCAGACGGTGCGGGTTGCCGGGCTGTCGCACACGGAGGCGCTTGCCTTCTTCCTCAACGTGTTCCACGGGCTCGTTGCGCACGCGTTCCTGGTGATGGACCACCAGCAGATTTCCGTGACGCGCCGGCGCTCCTTCTTCCACGAGATTGCGTACGAGATTGCGGGACAGCCCCTCTCCGCCGCGGAGATTGAGCACTGCGTCATACGCGCGCCGCTGTCGCGCCCGGCGGCTTTTCTCACGCAGTTTTTCGTGCCGCAAAAGTTCTCTGGGACGGACCCTCGGAAGTGGGTGGCCATACGTGTCTAGTGCTTGTTGTGTGTGCGTGCATGTGTGTCTGCATGTCCGTTGGTGTATGTCGTTTGGCGTGTGAGAGCACTGTCCTTTTCGTATTCCGTGCACTCCTTCTAATGCTTCTGTCTCATCGCAGGTACATGGCCATCTCGGTCGCCGAACCGCTCGTCAACTTTGTCCTCAACACGGGCACGTACTCGAGCCCCTCCCGCGTGTGGGTTTTCACCCCGGAGGGTCTCGAGTCGCAGCTGGCGGTGGCGTCCTCGGCGTTTTTGGAGGAGTCCGTGGAAGTGTCCGCGGACAGGCGCACGGTCACCCTACCCAAGGTGTGCGAGTGGTTCGCCGCCGACTTCGGCCCGCAGCGGCTCGATGCACTCCGCTGCGTGTGTCGCCTCGTCACCGGCGAGAAGCGTCGTTCGTTGCTGCGGCTTGTCGCGGACCCTCAGTCGTCGCAGTCGTCGATCGTGCGTTTCCGCCCGTACGACTGGAACACGCGCCCGCAGTTTGCGCTCGGCCACTTTGACACGGAGCTGTCGATGGTCTTCAACCAGCAGCGCCTTGAGAACGACGACGACATACCGGCGTCGGCCCCTACGACGTCGCCGTCGGGCGAGTCCTCGGCGGCCACGAGCATGTCGCGATCGACGCGGTGGAAACAGCGGCTCGTGCACGGCGCCAATCTCTTTCGGAGCTATCGCATGCATCGCGGAAACGCTGGGTCTGGGTCGGAAGACAACGTGCTCAACGGCGAGAACGGGTCGCCCGAATAGGCGGACTCGCTCCCGCACACGCATGCACGCATAGTTGCACATTATACCACACTCGCGCACAAGCACGAATATATGACATTACACCGAATAGGAGGTCTCTCGCGCACACGCACACGAATATAAGCATTCACACACGCCGTTGATACTTTTGGAAGGTACTTTGCCGCGTTCAACTGCATTGCTGTCGTAGACGAACACATTTTGCTTCACTTTTCTTTCTTAAAATTCTGTTTTCGCCCACTGCGATAACTCGTGCGCCGAGGACAACCCTGCTCACGCCATTTTGGTCATCTCGATAGCGACGTCGTTCCCCGCGGCCAATCTGGGCACCTCCGCGATTGCGCCGTCGTTGACCGCCCTTCCGTTCGCTTCAGACGCCATTGTGACTGTGTTCAGCCGCTCTCCATTCGCGCCCAACGCATGTCCGGCGTTAAACGGCCCTTCGATGCTTCCAGCGACCAAGTCGCTTTCTGTTACGAGAATGGACGGGACGGGACCCGCCTCTGTTCCTGTAGTGGACGACGCGCCTTCGCCGTCGACCGCGAGAGGAATAGGTTGTCGGCGGCTGTACTGTCGCACCAGGCGCATGCTGCCGTTGGCAAAGCGGTCCAATTCGGAGCGCTTGCGGACGAGTTCGTTTCGCACGAGCTCCCTCTCCGTCTCGGTCGCCGCCGCGCGGAGTTCGGCCGCGGTTTCCTCCTCAATTGTCCGGACGCTTTCGTCTATGAACTTCTCGATCGCGCGCATGGCATCCTGCTCGGTGAACGACGCCGTCTTGAGCCGCGCCACGATGGAATTCTTCCGGCGGTGCTCGTCCGAGGGCCGATGTCCGGACGGCGACAGCGACGCCTCCGAGTGCGCGAGCGACCCCGCACTCGCCCACCGCGACGGCGGACCGGGGAGCGAAGGCATGGAATTGGAGCTCATCCCTTCATCCACAGCCGTTTGCGCTAGGAGATCAAGCACGGCGGTCTTGGGCAGCTCCGCCTTCTCCTTCGCGTGTCCGGCCTTGTCGAGACGAAGCACGCTGGAAAACCTCCGCTGCAGTCGCGGCGGCTCAAACTCGACGTCCTGCTCCTCGACGTCGTCCGCAAAGTCCTCGGGCATTTCGGGCTCTCTCGGAAGCGCCCAATCGCCTGCGGCATCGTCCATGTTGTGCTCCACGCGCCCGCGCACCTTGCTGAGCGCGTAATACACGTAGGCGGCCGCCCGGAGTTCTCTGTCCAGGCGTGTCGCCTTGCGCTGGAGAAAGTCGAGGTGCACGGAGACGGGGACGTCGTGCGCGTGCGCCTCGATGATGCGGGCGAGGCGGTCTGGATCGACAATGACGTCGCCGTCGTCCTCGCCCGTCTCGTCCTTCGTGGGCGGACGCAGGTACGCCGTGCTGACCATCTTCTTGAAGGGCGCCTGTCCCCTGTACCGCTTCTCTATGCGCGCCTTGTTGCGGACGAAGACGGCGTAGTAGAGAATGTTGAAGAACATGCCGTACGTCCGTACAAAGAGCAGGAGGGGGACCTTGTAGAGCATCGTGAACAGCACGAGCGCCTCGGGCGGTGCGGCCGCGCCGCTTCGTCGAAGCACGAGGGCGTCAAACACGAACGACGTGAGCGCGTGGAAGGCCCACGACACGATAAGACCCTGCGCGAAGAAGAGGCGGTTGCTGTACGACGCGAGTATGAGGATGCCGTACGCGAGCGCGGCCCAGTCGTTGACGATGAGAACGACGTCTTGGATGGCCAGCACGCGCGCCCAAAAGGTTCGCCACGAGCGAATCGCCTTGACGCGCACGATCATCCGGAGGTACTTGAGGAGGAAGCGCTGTCGGCTTACATCCCACCCCTTGCCGCGCTGCAGAAACAGCGACGGCTCGCCGCACTCGCACGGGCCCCACGACACGTGCTTCTTGAGAAAGTCGGGGACGAGATCGCGCGGATGCATCCAGCAGAAGGGCACGTCGGTGCCGACGACGACCTCGGCGGCGCACGCGACCTTGTAGCCGGCCTTCGGGTGGCGCCTCGAGGGATTGAGCACCCATTTGCGGCCGGCAAGCGAGTGGAGGATGAGGCCCTGCGAACGCGAGCGTCAGTGGGGCCGGTTTACATGTGCACCGCCGACACAGGCCGGATCGCGCGCACGCACACGCACACGCACACGCACACGCACACGCACACGCACACACACGCTCGCTCGCTCGCTCATCCACAATGTACATACCTGCTGCAAATCGTCGCCGTGGTGCATCGTGTCGTGACGAAAGAGAATGTCGACGATGATCTCCAGCCTCCACGTGTTGAACGCGCCGCTCGCGAACAGCGCCGTCCCGAAGCGAGACGCGACGTACCGGCTGAACCCGGCCATGCGATATTCGATGTCTTGAAAGCACGGGAGGGCGCACGCGTTGCGGTTGAGCGCGCAGAGTGGGTAGGCGATGCAGGCGACGGCCGGGTCCGCGAAGTACGCCGCGATGACGTCCTCGCACCATGCCTCTGGCACAATCGTGTCGTCATCGATCATGGTGACGTAGGCGATTTTCTTGGGGAAGAAGCGCAGGTTGAAGGCCGTCGAGAACTGCGCCACCTGAAACACAAATGGCGAAGGGTTCAGCCGGGCCACTGTGTCTTAATGCTGATCATGCGACACATGCGCGCACGCGTGCAGCAATCAGACACGCTGGCAGATATTGGGGATGCCCACGTGCTCACGCGACGACCACGGCGGTGTGCGTGGACGACACTTGCTACGCGTTGTGCATTTGCAACGACGACTTCACGTTAACAACATGTGTCCACTGCGACCCCAAGCGCAACCTAGCTTGAGGCACCGCACTCACCGTCTTGCTGCCCTCTGGGAGGGACCCAAAGTTGACCGGCAGCCCCTCGTACTCCGGATGAGCGCGGTTGTACTCTATCGACAGTGCCTTACATACGCGCTCCGTCGCTTCCACTTCGCGCGGGGTTGACCCGTTGTCCGCGACAAACACCTGCCACGGCTCGCTCCGCCGCAGAATGTTCTCAATCGTCGCCCTGATCTTCTCGCTGCTGTTGTGACACGCGATGATGAAGGCGTGCCCAGGGCGTCCTTTTTTCCGTCGCACCGCATCGCTGGGGACGTCCACGTGCACGTGTGCGTGGTCTGCCGGCGTGGGCGCTGCCCCTTGAGGCTGAGACTTCGGCGCGGCCCACGGCATCCCTTCGCCGTTGGTCGTGCGCTCCTGCGACGCGGCCATTGCGGACGCCTCAAGCAGCTCTTGCTCGGCGTCCTTCTGCGACGGCCACCTCACGAATAGTGTGAAGAGAAGGAGGAAGATTGCGTCCCAGTTGAGAATTAGCATGAAGGCGCTAAACTCGATGTACGTCGACACGCCGGGAGCATCCGCGGTCCCGTCGAGCGTCCAGTCCTTCAACACGGTCCACCAGCTCTCCCCGCGTGCAACACTCGCGCCCCAAATGGCCGCGGTGATGGCGGCCAGAAGGAACGCGCACGTCGCCTGAAGTGCCGGCATCGATTTGGACTGCGCCCGCTTGCGCTCCGCGCGCCGCTGCGCAGAGTAACAGTAGAGGCCGCTGCCGGTCCACAGCGGTCGCACGACACCGCAGAACGCAAAGCACGCGAGGAGAAACACTATGGACCCCAAAAGCACTTTCGAGAAAATGCCCGCGAGCGAGTGCTCTTCGGGCGACAGCACGACGGTAAGTGCCTGCGACGGCGGGACCGCGGCTGTAGGTGTGTCATTAACACACGGCATGATGCCGCATCCCGTGGCCGTCCAATTCGAACCCATGGTCGAATGTTCCCACTGCCGTACGCGTCTCGTCGTCAAAAGAAAGTTCACATTTGCGTCGAAATATGAGGCGCGCTTGACGCGGATGCCGCTATTCGCACTCACGTGTGGGGCAACGGCCCCGAGCACAATCCCACCACTTTCACTTTCGAAGCCGCAGCAATGCAGGACGCGAAAATGCAGAAAGAGAGAAAGATGGGAGTGGAATAGAGTGAGAAGAGTGCATTGCGCTTCCGAGTGATGAGTCCTTTCGCTTGCGTGTGCGTGTTGCAACGCGGTTGGCCGTCGTGCTGAGTTGGCAGTGGCCGCTTTTGGAAAATTCTCGATCTGTCCGGACACAATGGTTACCAATTATCCGGACTGGTCACTGGCCACCTTGCGGCAAAAACCGACAGCAAAGGCGCTGAAAATCAGCACCGCTCTAAACGAAACCCCTCTTCGATTACTTTGAATTTCCCTCTTCTGAGATGCGCGCGTGAGCAAGGGTCGCACATTCGCCATGGAGGGCGGAGGGGACGAAGGTCCCATGGGCATTGCGCAGATTCAAAACGCCGCTTTTGACGATCAGGCCGATGATGTGGAGAAGAGTGAGTGGGGGGCTTCGACCTATTGTTGACCGTAGATTGCTCTATGCGATGTGGTGGAGAAGAGTGAATGGGCGTCTGGAGGCTTCGACTTATTTGTTGATTGTAGGTGGAGAAGAGTGAGTGGTTTGGAGATTCCTATTTCGACCCGTAAAATTTCTTCTTCCTGACTTTGGAACCCCTTGCTGTTTTGGTTCTTGTTTGACTGTGTCTTCATGCTTCGCAGATGGCGACGCACACACGCTCGCGAATGCGCCGCCTGTGGCCCCATCGGTGCGTAGTCATTGGAATTGTATTCGACCTGTCATGTGCACACGAACCCCACAAATTTGGCGCATTATACGACGGCCCCGCATCACGCTCATGTCCGCGCCCTCCGCGTACGTTTGCCGTTGCCACCATACGTAATAACAAAATTGCGCCACTGTTTCAGCCGGCAACTGCGCGTCGTGCGCACATGGACAAGGCGCACGAGTACGGCAAGCGCGTGGCAGGCTGGCTCATGAAGGCGCGATTGCACATAAAGTCCGAAACGGATGCGTCTGCAGACGGCGCAGCGGCGCATCCACACCACTATCAGGGGTTGCTGAAAGATGCCGCCAACAAGTGGGTGCCCATACGTTCCGTGCGTGACATATGTCGCGTGCAGGATTTCGTGTAGAACTGATGTGGAGGATAACATTGTGAATGCCTGGATCACGGACGAATTCACACGGACGATAGTGCGTGCGTCACTTTGCGGACTGTCACAGAGACATGCCTGCGTGCACCTGACTCGGTTTCTGGATGTGGCTGGAGAGTGAGGACGGAAGCTAACGGCGCGTTTCGTGGGTCGATAGGTTCGCAGAGCGTGTTGTGGATTTGTTGCACGAGGGCGAAGGGCGGTTGGCCGAACGACTCGCGCAAATGCGAAGGGAAATGGCGGGTGACAGCCACGCAAGTGCGCTCGAGTGGAGCGACAAGGTGCGCGTTCGTGTCAGTGTGTTTTTTTCTTTTTTTCTTTTTTTCTTTTTCCATTTGTGATGTGTCATTGGCTACACTGCTTGTCTAAACGGTTGTCTTGTGTCGGGTTGCTTGCGCGCCTCGGTGTGCATGTGTGTGGTTGTGCCTGTGTGCGTGAGTGTGGTTGTGCTTATGTGCGTGCTTACTGTTCTGCCTGTGTGCGTCTGTGTGGTTGTGCTTGCGTGTGTGTGGTCGTGCTTGAGCCATTGCATGATGCCCTTTGTGCCACCCACAGGAAATTCGGTCGCTTCTGCTGCGGGCGGACCTCAATCTCGAAGGGGCGGTGGACGCCGATGCGCCACTAGATGCGGCGGCGGCGGTATCGGCAAGAAGGGAGCTTGTCGGGCGCCTCTTCCACGCACTCGCGGAAATTGACGCGATGCGGGGCGAGCTGGAGGTGTGCGGCTGTTTGTGCCTTTCGTTCGCATCGACTGCGCGTGCTTCCGCTTACTGTCCTTGAGCACCCTAGTCATGGGCGTTGGTTTTGGCGATGCGCTAATTCGTGTCTTTTCCCTCGGAGTCCTCTGATTGTTTCATCGCCCTGTTCCCTGCGTGTCGTGCTCTAGGTCGAGCGAAGCAAACTCGAGAGCAAAACGGTCGCTGTGCGCATCATGCAAGAGCAGCTGGAAGCCCTCAAAGCGAATGGAGAGGCGCACTCCGCGCACGCACACGCGGGTGCCGCGATCGTGACGTCCATCGCGCGACCCGACGAAGGAGACGACGAGCAATCGGACGGCGACATTGAAGGCGGCGAGGAGTCGGAACTTACGCAGCTCAGGGAGGAAAATGCGCGGCTGTCGCTCGAGGTGGAACTGTCAAGGTGCGGCGTGCGCCAGCGTGCGTTCTATGCGATTGCGCTGTTACGTTGAGTCCCTCACCCTGTCCGTTGTGGGCATGGACGGTTCCATACTTGTACTGGATGGCACTTGCGCCCCCCTTTCATGTCGCGTGCGATATGCGTGCGCATTCTTCGCCGTTTGTGTCTGTCTGATCTTCCGTTTGGCGCAGGACGCAAATTGCGGACGCGCAGAGGGAAATGGAGCGATTGTGGCAGCGGTGAGTGGTCACGTGGGCAAGTGTAGTGGGGTGGGGTGGCAGAATTGCTATGGCGCCTGTTTCATCCGTGGGAGAACGGCGCGCCCCTCCTAATCGCCAGCTTGACGTGCTCTTGTGACAACCAGTCGCTGAGCTCTTCATCTGTGGCCCGTTCTTGTTCGTTATCATTGTCTCTCTCGTATTGTCAAGTGGAGTCGATGGACACACGTCTATGATTGCAGCTGATCCGACATCTCTCGTATTGTATTGTCGACAGAATTGAGGACACGGATGCGCGACGCATCGAGGCGCAACGTTCGGCCGGCGAAAGCGAGCGACGGGCACAAGCAGCGGAGGCGCTCCAGCGCGAAGCCCTTGCGCAACTCCGCGAGGAGGAAAATCGCGTGCGCGAGCTAAAAGACACTCTGGTTGCCATGGAGAGTGCGACGAAGCGAGCTCACGACGAGTACGAGAAGGTGGGGAATGGATGACGCGATATCTTTCCTGGCAGTTCAATTTGCTCTAAGGAAGGCACTGTTTGCGAATGTAAAGACCACATGGTTGACGCTGGCTCTTCCGTGTCACCAGGCGAGGGCCGCTGCGGGTAACACGTCGACGGAGGTGTCGTCCCTTCAGCAGGAGCTTGCAGAGGCGCGTGCTGAGTTGGACCGCCTCGCTGCACAGCGCAACCGACACCGAAAGCGCGCCGATTCCCTCGCGCTGGACATGGCGCGGCTCTTGAACCGAACCGGAGTTGCGGCATCGGCCGCGATGGCCACGTCCCCGCCGCCATCGAGCCCCGCACAGACGACGGCAACGCAGCAAGCGCTGTTGGCCGACCTTGACGATTATGTGACTTTGCATCGCGAGTGCGGGCGACTACGACAGGAACACTCGATTTTGGAGGAATCGTTGAGAGAGGCGCTCGTGTCCGCGGACGCTTACAAGCAGGCGTTTGAGGAACAACTGCGGAAAAATTCGTCGCGGCTGCTGAGCGGGACGGGAGGCGCTGGAAGGTATTCGACTTGTTGACTCTGAGTATGCAAAATGTTGCGATCTCTTTGCAACTGTTTGCTACGATTGCCTGTGTGCGATGCTGATATGATTGTTTTGGAACGTGTCAGGGATGCCCTTCGAGAACTCGTGAACACACTCGGTGAGAAGCTTAAGGACAAGACGGAGGCACTTGCCCACCAAAAGGTACTTTGCAGCAAACGCAGCGCACAACGCCATCACGTGCTGCTGAGGAGGCTCTCGACAGCCGAGCTGACTTGCTCTTTCTCTATTCACAATTTTTTCCCCTATTAATACGGCTGCGCCGAGACGGTTGTCAGTTCCACTGTTTCAACACGATACTTATGTTTTCTGTTAGCGTGTTATTATTGCACTAACTACTGCTGTACAGTAAGTTGCATGTAATAAGCTCGGCGTACCTTTCGTCTGTGCAGGTGACGGCGCGCATGCTGGCCAAGCGCATTTATGAGCTGGAGGATACCGTGTCGACACTGCAGCAGTCGCTGAACGCCAGAGAGGCCGACGAAAGGCGCGCGCGAATGGAAAGTCGCCTTAGTTCGTACTCTGAATTTGGAGAGGATGAAAATGGCGGCCAAGCGGGCACATCGACCGGTGCGACGCCCTCATGAGGCACTCTGTCGTGGATTAAATGAAAATTAGAAAAACGGCACGAAAAGTTTTTAAAAAATGGACTGACAGGCGAGTGTCACCCTGCGACATATTAAGTGCCACAATCGCTCGCCCCAATAAATGTCGGGCAGGCAATTCATGCGAAAGTAAAATGTCACAAACGCATTGGCCTTGGAGAAAGCGATGGGATTGGGATGTTGATATATTAGGGGTGCCTGCCCCAGCCCACACAGTGGGACGAAAAAAAAAGTTAGGAATAGACGAATGGGAAAAAAAGAAAACACTGAACGCCGCAATCGAAGCAAGGGCGGTGAGACGACGTAACGGCGCGTGGCGGAATAGAAGACTGCAAGGGTGACAAACGACAGCAAGCAATCGATACGCCGCAACAATGCCAGCGAAACGCACGCGCGCAAATTGAACGCAGCGCAATTGACGTTAAAAGTCCGCATCGCCAAACTGCATGAGATCCTCCGACATCTGCAACTGTTTGGGAAAGTGGCACAAACGTCAGCAAGGACGCAGCAACTCGAAAGCCACGAACAGTACACACACAACACACACACACACACACACACACACACACACACACACACACGCACACACACAGTTAACGAGACACCACAGCTGGTACAAAACAAGAAAGGCATGAGAATGAATGACACGAATTGCACTGCCACTGTCAACACGCACACACGAGATAGGCGCCAAACACGTGCCTTAGCACTCGTCTGAATGGCGTCGTGGATGAGCGCAACCCATCGGTGCATGTCGTCAACGTCACGCGTCTCAAATTTGAACGCCGAGTTCGCCGCCGTTGTGAGCTGAAAGACGCTCTCCTGCCCGCTCTTTTTGTCTGTCGGGACGCCCACGACGCCGCCAGCAAGGCGGATGCGGCCAACGGGGGCGCGGTCAAACTGCACCGGGAACAAAACGAAAGGATCTCAGCAACTATTCAATAGACACAAATACCACACCCACACACACACACACACACACACACACAAAATAAACAAACAAGGCGGACAAAAACTAGCGTCGAGTCGAAACACGGCGTCAGCAAACACAGCGCCACGCACCCCTGAGCGGTCCTTGGCACCGCGCTTTCGCTTTGCGAAGAAGACGAGGCTGTCGCCCGTCAGTGCGACCCAGTACTTGCGCCACTTTCGGTTCGTCGCGCGCTTTCCCTCCCTCACGCAGTTCTTCTTCTTGAGAATGCCCTCCTTGGCGATGACAGACCCCGGCGGCAGCAAGTTGAGCCCCATCGCCGACTCAAATGACACGGACACGCGGCGGTCGCGGCCCGGGGACATCGAGTGCGCTCCAGAGGGGCTCGTGCCCGCAGACGCCGTGTCTCCGCCCATCCCGTGGAAGGAACGTTTGAGCGGGACCGACGGCAAGACGGTGAGCAAGTTCGAAGCGGCGAGGTGCGATTGCGACTGGGGAGGCGTGGGTGCGCTTACGGCGATCGAGAGGCCAGTAGACGACGAGGGCATTCGAATCGGCGCCGACGATGGCGACATTCCTGGGGAGAGAAGCTGCGCGCCGGTGGATGCGTTGGGGGTCGAGAGGAGCGACGAGCTGCCACCAAGTGAGCTGGACGACATGGCGAGCGACGAATTGCTGTCGCGCGTGATTCCGCTCCCGGACGACGACAGCAGCGAATTCGCGGCAACAGAGTCGTACGAATCGTCGAGAAGGTTCTGCCGCGGAAGCGTGGGAAGAGAGCCGTCGGGCCGAAGCGAGGCCACGGAGTCGCCGCGCACTACTGGCGGCGGCACCACAGAGCCCAAGCGAGTGTGCTCCACAAGAGACTGCGCGCGCCGGTGGCTCGATTTGACCCCCGCCACTCTGCAAGACCGCCAAAGGGAAAAGTGAGCAGCACGCAGAGGATACAACAACAAATGGCCCGCAAGAACAAAATGATAGCACCCAGTCTCACGCCACAGCAAGAGGTACAAACCCACCGGTGCCCCTGGACGCCCGGCTGCGCAAACGAGGGCATTTCGGACGCGCTAATTTTGCGTGGCGACGCCGGAGACTTTGGCGGCTTTGCGGCGGTCGCCTGCGCAGCAGTGCTTTCGCGCGGCTCCCTTTCCAGACTGAGGCGGAAATTCGAATCCTCAACAAACGTCTGCAGTTCGTCAATGTACTTTGACGACGTTTGCAGGTAGTCGATTAGCGAGTCGACGCGCGGAATGCCGCTGTAGTCCGACTGCTGGAACCGCTCAATGTGCGAGAAGACGTCCGAGAGCTGGAGGAAGAGAGGGTGCGGTGCCGCGTTCGGCGTTCAGATGTCGTGCATGAAAGTCGCAAGAAGCCCACGTGCAAAAAAGAGTCTCACCTTCGAAATGCGCTCGCTGTTCGTTGGGTCCGGATGCGCCGTCGTGACGAATACGATGTCGGTAAGATACATGCCTGACGGACGGAGGAAACGGTAAGCGGACGGTGGCCGCAAACCCACACAACCCCCGATACAACCGGGCGCACGAAGCGCAGACGGAACCGCACGTACACTACGACACACCCGTGCGCACGAAAGGCAGACGGACCCCCACATACACTACAACACACCAAGACGTGCGATACAAGACGCAGGGACGTGCACAATGACGACAGCAGCACGCGCACGCACCGAGATAGGGTATGCACGGCAGTTCCTTCGCGTTAAGATATTCGCGGAGCTTCTGACGGTTCGCTTCCTCCGACATCAGCTCAACGCACTCATCGAACGCGGCCCTCTCTTTTTTAGGAAGCGCCTGTACCGCACACGCATGCTAGTAAGGAAATGCTCCCTATGCGCGCACGCATAATTTCACATAACCCATCACACAAAGCCAATGGACGCCAATTGTACTCACCCCCCACGTCTTCGACAATCGAAACACGGCGACAGATTGAAGTGCGGACAGCACAGCTTGAAGGCCGTTGATGTTTCCGAGTCTTCGCAATTGCTACGTGGAAGAAACGCACGAGGTCAAATGCCGACACCACCTGAAACATTGTGTGTGTGTGTGTGTGTGTGAATGTGAATGCGAGCGTGTGTGTGCGTGTATGCGCATGTGTATATGCGTGTTTTAGATATCGACGGAGCGTATGCAGAGAAAGCGACTCATTCGTGCGCACGCCAACATTGTAACGCGCGGAACGGCACTCACTTTGCAAATGCGGATAAAGTGAGCGAGCACTTCAACACGCGTTTTTAGGAGCACCGGCTGAAGAATCTCGTGTGTTACCCAAAACGTCGTCTGGACAAGGTAACGGGCGGTCTTTCAGTACTCGAACGCAGCCAACTTTCGAACCGCACACCACACTAAGAAACACACACACACACACACACACACACACACACACACACACACACACACACACACACAGAGTACCAAAGCATGAGATGGCAATTGTCTGCCTCATGCAACGTCCCACGAGCATAGCCAATCGGTAACACACACACGTCCCTAATGAAATTGCCAACACCTCGTCCCCGCACACAGCAGCCGTCCCTAATGAAATTGCCAATCCCCCCCCCCCCATACACACACATCCCCCTTCCTCCCCGACCACTACAAAAACCCACACGCACCATGTTGAACCTCCGAATAAGGGCGACGACGTTTGGCGCCGCAACGGCCTTGTCCTTCTTCGTCCACCCGCAGTCCGAGAGCTCGCTGCGCGATATCCGTCGGAAAATGTCCATATCGATATGCGTCAGCTGAGCCTGCGACAGCGAGCAGCGTGACAAGGGAGTGAGTAAAGAATGCTCGCGATCGATAACCAACAACAAACGACACGGAAACAGAGAATAAAAGCACTACCCTGTAATGCATCGGCTTTAACTTCGTCTCGGGGCCATATGCACGCAGACAGCCACCCACCGACAGCTGCTCCGGAGGCACTTCGAGAATGTTGAAGACGACGGGATCGTACACCCCGGCAGCCGGCGACGGACCAAACAGCGAGTCATTCATGCTCTTGCTGAGGCGCTCGTTCGCTCCAACCGCGACCGCCTTCATCGTGCCATTGGACGACGTGTTTGAGAACCCCGACGGAAGGGAGTCGCCGTTCTCACTCGTGATCGACGTGCGCGAACGCTCCACGGGTACGGCGACGGCGGAGGCGGCCGAGGATTTGCGACGGGGTCGATCATCCTTGATAAGGCTCTGCGAGAGTGCGCAAAAGTGCGACAGTGAGCAGGCTATTCGCAGGCGTTGTGAAGAGGAGACTCCACTCGACTCATAATATCGCAGCCACACTAAATCCTCGCTTGTCGACAGCAGACAAGGAAAACGATGCACGCACACACGCGAGTGCGCGAAAGGACATGCCTCGGCAAAGCGCTCTTCGTCGTCGCTCGATACGACATCCTGGTCGAAAATCATCCTCTGCGAAACCGCAGGCAGCGCCCACAGCGCACGGCCTCCGTTACGCAGAGAAGTGGAGAGCGAGAGACCTCAGTTCGTGACAGTCATAGAGGTTAAACCCCCATCGACTCAGTGGAGAGAGAGAGAGAGAAGAGTGAAAGACCTCAGAAGTGTGTCATCGGCAGATCCACTTTGTGCTCGGCGGCATTTTCGTCGCTTGTCGAAGGAAAGAAAGAGGAGACAAGGACCACGAGACCCAACGTTCGCGGAGTCCAACGCACTGTACGCCGAGTTGCGCGCGAAAAGAAGAGCCGACAAATGTGTTTGTGCTGTAGCTATTGCAGCAGGCGTGTGTGCTATGTGTGTGCGTATATGTGTGTGTGTGTGTGTGTATGTGTGTGCGAGGTATGCGCAGCAAAGCACACAGGGAAGAGGGTGACCACAATACACAGCTTTCAGCAAGTGCACACACACACCCCGTTCAAAATTTTGAACGGCACTCTCCGGCAAATTTTTCCGTCCCAAAAAATACACACACGACGTCGTGTATCTATGCCTTTTATGGAAATAATGTTACCGTAAACCCATATTAGGAATGTAAATAGGATTAAAAATGGCAATACGGATGGTATCAACTTCCATAAACAGGCAGTGCCGCAACGACGTCATCTACTGACGCTGCAAGCTGTCCCCCGATTTCGATTCGAAAAGCCATTTCGTCTTGAGTGTGTGCTGCTTCCCTTCTCATTTGTGCCGCATTTTACGCGAGAGCAAGATGGCGCGCGCGGCGTTCGTCCTCCTTCTCGCGGCATGCGTCCTTGCGTCGGCGCGTGCCATGTGCCCGCACGGCGCCGCGCTCAAATCGCCGCAAGATTTTGATCGCGACAAGGTGACGGCTACTGTGCACGCGTGGTTGGCCGCCACAAAGGCGCTCAATGCCAGCGCGGTGGCTGCTCTCTATGCGGACGATGGGCAGCAGACGGACCCCGTGGGCTCGAGCGCGGCCATCACTGGGCGCGCATCTATCCAGGCGGCGTGGGAGGGCCTCTTCTCGCTCCCGAAGCTGCAGTCGTACGGTTGCAAAGTCCAGTCGATGATCGTGAACGAGAACAGCGTGGCCCTCGTGTGCCTCGTTGGGTCGACGTTCGAGGGGGATGCGAAGGGTTCCAAGTGCGTCGTTTCGGTGCCCGAAGTTCTGACGTTTGCCGTCAACGAGGCGTATCTCATCTCGTCGTACGCGGCTTATTACGACATGTCGGTGCTCCTTCTTCAGCTCCAGAAGTGCTGCCCGTCGTGCGCGTGAAGATGTAACGCGAACGATCGAGCGGTCGCAAGGGACAATCGAGCTAATGTCGTATGTGGATTGTATGGCGTCGAAGGCGGCGTGCGTTGTGCGTGCGTGTCGGCGTGCCGTGGAGGTAATCGACTCGCAGAGTCACTGCAATATACTTACGTTGCGCACGAAGTAGGTGTTTCGTACTGTTCGTGTTGTTTTATGTCGATCCCTTTGACACAGGTGCCGCGACGTTCCGTGTGCGTGCGGCCGTACATGAGAGTGAGTAACGGGGGAATGTATGCACGAGACCATCTACAACACACACCCACTTTTTCCATTTAACCTCCCCGCCTTGCTCGCGTCGTGTGGTACAAACAATGCTTCAAATTCGGTTAGCCGTTCGATGGCTAAGCGTCGGCAACGAGACAGAATAATGTGACGCGTCGTTCAAATTCGTTTGTCGCGGCCACCATGACACTATTCCACACATGTGTTCTTGTGGTGCCGGATTATTTTATGCGTGGCAAACTGTGCGTCACCCAAGCGGCACGCCACGGAGTCGCAGTGTTTAACTGCGAGTGATGGATTCTCTTTCGCTGCTCTCGTTGCCAGACGTTGACGTTCATGTTTCACGTCGCTCCGAACCTCAGCATCGCGACAAGCGTTCGCTCGCACATACGTGCAGCCGGTTTCTCCGCGTTTTTCATTGCGACTGGCTCTACAAGCTACGGGCGAAGTCGACTCTGTTAAAATTCTACGAGGACAGCGGCTTTCGCGACCTCGTGACGGCATCGCTCCCTCGCCACCGCCTGCTCGTACGCGGAGGGAGAGCGTTTCAATGCGACCGAATCTCTGCATTCCACGACGTCCACACGCTGGACCTCAGACAGTCGGACGCGTCGGACGTCAGTTCTTCGGGAGGGTAATGATAAAGTCGATGGGATTCAAGCTCGATAACGGTCTCTCTCTCTCTCTGTGTTACGTAAATTGCGTCCTTTTCATTTTTTCTTGCGCTCTTCCTCCTCCGCACGCATCAACTCCGTTTCCAGCGCATGCAGGCGCCAGGAGGTCGTGCGTGGAACAGAGCCGTGTTTTCGTGCGAGATGCTCCACGAACTCGTCGAACTTGTCGCCGTCGGGCGCCGGGTACGCGGAGCGCCACAGGCAGGGCCGGTCCCCATCTGGACGACACCTCTCTCGTTCGCACCTGGTCGAGAAGGATCACACTGCGTGAGACTCGGTCGTGGCAACTGCGTACGTGAAGTCCTCGCGGTTGCGCGCACTATGAGTGACGCACAGCCCGCTGCTCTACACCGCACGATACGTACGCTCCGCGCTGCAAGTGCTCGAGGTCTTGGCTGTCCACGCAGAGCGAATCCCGATCAGTGCCTTTCCCGCACTGCGCCGTGCCTTCCTCGCCGACAAACACAACGCCGAGGGAGACGAGACGCCGTCGTGTGTTTCGCACGCACTCGTCCGTGTCGCCGCCGTAAACTAGGCGCAAGAGGTCCTGCACCATGTAATCCATGACCTCCTCTTCGATGGGAATCATGGATGCCATCCGACAGTTCGCGTTCACCTGCAAAGGCCGTCGTGCTGAGGGGTTCTCGCGCCACACTGGAGAGCACGGCATCGCGACTTTCACAGCGCCGGTTACACGCAACACGCTGCACGCGACACATGCACACGCAAATGCACACACACTCACAATCATGCAACCGATGATAAACGCACCTCTATGACCCTCGGCTCCAAGTCCGCATTGAAAATGGTGTCCATCCCAAACAGTGCGTAGCTGCGCGAGTTGTCCGGCAACGCAGGCAGCCGGTGCAGCGCAGCCTCGAATGACAGGAGCAAGCGACCGATGGCGGACCTCAGGCGATAGAACGCCGCGTCGGCGTCGTACCCCTCCGACGCAATGTACTGTCGCAGTCGATCGAGTGTCCACTTGAGCTCTTCGCTCGGGCGAATGGCGTACTTGTCCTTCGCGTTTGTCAGCATTTGCGTCTGCCGCAGCGAACTGGCGGGTGCGGTGAGGTTGTACGCGTCGCCGGACAGTCGCATCAGCCCCTTGTCGTGGACGTAGGCGCGCAGCGGCGTCATCGACGTGATGAGTACGTACGTTCGCATGTCCGTCTTTTCTCCGTTGACGAGGAACGGCGGGTGGAGGAGAGGCATGGCGACGCCGTTACCATCGGGAATGTGGGCATACGTGTCGGCCGGCAGGATTCCCTGGCCACTGTGCATCGCCGCCGCTTTCAATATCCACGGCTGCGTCTGCGTGAAGGGCCACGCGCCTTTTGCCTCTCTCGCCACGCGGGCCATCTTCTCGCGCTCCTGGGGCATGATATAGCACGGGAACGCAAACTGGCGCGCGTCCGCGAGGTCACGCACGGACTCGCGCGGCAGCGGAGTGCCCACGTGGGACGGCGCGAATCCCTCGACGGCGGACATGAACACCTCACACAAGTGGTGTTTGCCTATGCGCACCTCGGGCGACAGTCCCCGGAGCGCCGAGACACGTACGTGGCGCGGCAGCCGTGCGTAGTCGCTGGCGAGCATGCACCGCTGGTGGCCATAACTGTCATCGCCGGCAGACACGCACTTGGTGATGATGCCCACGACGGTGCGGTTCGCGCCGCGTTCGAGCGGCCAAAGGCTGGGGCGTTGCCAGTCGAAGACAATGTCCAGCGCGTTCGGGCCCCCCGTGCTTGCAGCGCGGCCGAAGCGCGGGCCATACATTTTGGCCCACGCGGGGTCACCGCGCACGAGCACGACGGGTCTCTTGCGAGGGTCAACCGCCGCCGTCGATCCCGCACCCGCGGCGACGTCCACGTCCCGTTTCTGCGGAGCGGTTTTGCCTGCCGCCGCTGCGCCTTGCCCCGCGCCAGTGACACTATGATCGCCAGGACCCTTGGCAGTCTCTGGCGCGTGTCTGCTGCGAAAAAACTGAAATAGAAGCAGAGAGACCACAGCGGAAAGGACGATGAATCTCGCGATTCGCTTCCAGCGGAGTGAAGCCGGCATCTTTGCCACCGGCGTGTCGCCCTGTCAGTTGGACTGCCGGACTCGGCTCGCCGTCCTGAAATCCACTCTCTGGCAATTGTAACCAGTGAGCCGGCAATCGCATAATTGCCATTAGAGTGAGTGCAGTCACGCGGGCGCGGCGCTGACGAGGCAGTGCCATAGCCAGTCACGTGGCAGGAAAGTGCAAAATAGACTCGGATGATCATTTTAGTATGGAAGGTGGAAGCCTTTATTCGTCACAGGGCTGTGAATAAGTAACGTATTTAGACAATTTCAACCCCAAATCTACTTATAAGCATTGAGGGCTATATAGTTAACTTTGACCAGTGTGAAAGCCCTCGGACAGCATCCGTCCAGACACAATACCGCCGCGGGCGCTTATAGCGCCCTTGCTGGGACGGAGTTTTCACGGCTCCCGCGGCGGCAACCGGAGCGGCAGTGCCGGCGCCATTCAGTTCAGTGCCGGTTGTGACCATCTGAGATTCACAGCCGCGTGCCATACCTCAGTGCGATCTCAGTAATGCACTTCTCAGTCACCGACGGCGATGATTCGGCTGATTGTGACGGTCGGCGTCACAGCCGGCCACGCTGACGCCGGCTCACGGATCAGCACTGACGGCCGTGTCAGAAGGCAGAGACCGGTGAGGCTGGCGCCGCTATTTGGCCTGATGCCGCCAAAGTGCTCAGCGATTCCGCGCCCGCCCGGCGAACTGTGTTTACTTACTGTAGTAAACGCCGGCCGTTCATTGACAATTATACTGAATGATGCGGACCGGCAGTGACCACTGGCAGCCGACGCGGACCCCGGGGGATCCAGCGCGGGTTGCGCCGAACTGTCCGCCGTGGGCGTCGTGGGAGGAGGCTCCACAGCACGGTCAGTCAGTCTCGCTCCCGCCGCCGAACAGTCGTACAGTACGGCTGCAAAGTGCGGCCGGCACTGCCAGTGATCGACTGCCCAGTGCCGGCGAGACTGGCCTCGTGGCCCGGCCTCGTTGGGCGACGTTTGAAGGGGATGCGAAGCCCGGAGGGTTCCAAGTACAGTGCGTCGGCGTTTCGGTGCCCGAACGACCGTGCCAGTGCTGGCACTCAGATTAAACTGAGAGGTGTCTGAGGCACGGTATGATCTCATCAGACTGGTTCATAATAATACGCGGCTTACTGTACTATACGTGCTCATTGACAGTCCCCCAGCCGGTGCGTCACTGTGAAGCCGATGTTAGTACTGAGCGGCGAATGTCAGACGATCGAGCGATCGCGGCAAGGGACACTGAACTGACGAGCTCAGTAACTGAATCAGTCTTAGAATGTGGACAGGCGGTTGGCGTCGACTGACTGAGGTGACGTCTGAGACCGGTGCGTTCAGTCGGCTCGGCCGGCGGCCGGCATGCGTGTCGTCAGTCCGCCGGCGCCCGGGGCGTCAGTACCGCCGGCCGTGGAGCCGGTAATCCGTCGACCGGCACGCGAAGCGGCACCGCGGTGCAATATACTCGGCTTTGGCTGCGCGCGAAGCATAAGTGGTTCAGTTACAGTCATTGACAAAAGTATGATGGTGCCGTTTTCTATGCCTCCCTCGGATCAGGCGGCGTTGTGAACGGCGAGAGGGTGCAGCCGGCCGGTGCAGCCGCTACGTAATTTCGCCGGTGTAAGTGCCGCGTCAGTGTAGTTGGTAGTCGTATTTAGAGCATGCATTACCGTCTTCAACACACATACGCACTGACCTTTTCCCGGCATTCGTTCTCCCTGCCATCAAACTGAGACGCCCGCGCCAGTCGGTCACCGCCTCAGTCTTCCAAATTAAACTCAGTCAGTTCGGTTAGCCGGCACGCCGGGCGGCTCGCGATACCTCGCCGCGGCGGCCGTCCGCAACCGAGCCGAGAACAATGGTTCAGTGATGTGGACGCGTCCATCTTAACGAGCCGAGCCGGCGCGTACCTCTCTCTGTTGCACTAAGACTATTCTTGTGTCGCGGGGGATTATGTGTGTGTCTCGCCGGCTTCATCAGTCAACTGACTGCGAGCGATGGATTCCCTTAAGCTTTCGCTGCTCTCGTTGCCAGACGAGACCTTCATCTTTCACGTCGCTCCGAACCTCACGCATCGCGACAAGCGTTCGCTCGCGCACACGTGCAGTCGCCTCCTCCGTGTGTTTCGTTGCGACCGGCTCTACAAGCTACGTGCAAAGTCGTCCCTGTTGAAGTTCTACGAAGACAGTGGCTTTCGCGACCTCTTGACGGCATCGCTCCCTCGCCATCGCGTGCTCGTGCGCGTAGGGAGAGCGTTCCAATGCGACTACGTCTCTGTATTCCACGACGTCCACACGCTGGACCTCCGACGCTCGGACGTGTCGGACGTGTCTTCGCTCGGCGGCGTGCACGAGCTCATTCTCGCCGAATGTCATTACGTCCGCGACGTGTCCATGCTCGGTCGCGTCCACACTCTCAATTTGTCAAAGTGTGCGGGTGTGTCGGACGTTTCGGCGCTTGGCCGTGTTCATAAGCTCACACTCACCGGGTGCCGCGGTGTTCGGGATGTTTCCGCGCTCGGCACCGTGCACACGCTCAATCTTAAAAGCTGTCTCGAGGTCGTTGACGTTTCCGCACTCGGCACCGTCCATACGCTCAACCTCGCGAGGTGCGCAAGGGTAGTAGACGTCTCGTCACTCGGCGGTGTTCACAAGCTCACGCTGTCGGCGTGTTGCAAAGTGCGCGACGTCTCCGCGCTCGGGCGCGTCCACACGCTCATCCTCAGAGAGTGCCGGGAGGTGTCCGACGTTTCGGCGCTCGGCGGCGTTCATACGCTTATTCTTGCGAGATGTGCGAACGTGGTCGACGTGTCTGCGCTAGGCCGCGTTCATAAGCTCTCGCTGTCGGCGTGCCGCAACGTTCGCGATGTCTCTGCGCTCGGCGGCGTCCACACGCTCAGCCTCGTCGGCTGCTTAGTGTCCGACGCCTCTACACTCGGCGGCGTCCACTCGCTCATCCTCGGGAGAACTTCAACAACGGACGTCTCTACGCTCGGCGACGCCAGTGACTGGAGGCAGTTGTGGGAAGTGTAATTGTGAGCGACCGAATGGGCGGAGGAAGTGCAAACGATGATCGAATCTCGCCCGGCCGCTGCGCCTATAATGAATTTGCCCGCACATTGCCAGGACATAGATTCCAGTTGCATTGGACACGCGCAAAAACGCACAATGTACAGGGCATCCGACGCCCATCCTCACGACGCGCACGCACTACGAGAACACGTCCCCGTACGTAGCGTCACGGGCAAGCGCACGCGCACGAACTCACGGACACGCGCACATACACACGCACGCAAAATATGTACGGTTCCGGGTCGTGCGACGTGCCAGTCGTTAGCGATTTTGTACTACGCGGCGCCGGCGGACATGAAGATCGTGCACTCGTACGTGGCTGGGCCTCCAAGAATCGCAGAGACGAGAGCGGCGATGACGGGGTCCGGCGCCACCTCGGAATAGATGGCAGTGGCGTCGAGGCAAGCGATCCCAGTCTGCAAGGTTAAAAAATAAGGAGGAAATTAGGGCATACATTGATGGATAGGTGCAAGCAGCGGTGTCAAAAACAAGTCACACACCACTACTTGTTCGCGGGCAGAGGCCTGGGCCAAAGTAGCGTTGAGACGCGCAGTGACGGTGTCGATGTCCCGAACCACCTGCTTCGGTCCAAATGCAGGGTCAGAATATAGAATATGCCGTGTGTCTATTTCCCACGGATATACGAGCTTATCGCGTACTAAACGTGCTTCAACATTTGCGTCCGCCGGCGTACGACTATGGAGCATCAGATTGTGCAGCACTCTCACTCAGCCGTCACGTAACGCGTCGGCCACTCGTACACTGAGGAGAATGACCATACATATAACCCTCCGAAGCACACATTACATGCATCCGCATACGGTACTGACATGTAAATGGCCATTAGAGCAAAGAAGACAGAACGTATATTCACGCCATTGCGAAGAAGTAATAATACGTATACTCCCTCGCCGCCTGACCCACGCCAAGAAACCGTGTAACAAACACGGAGCGCAGCAACAGTCACGGCTGACCGCCGGGTCGTCGCAGGGGCCGCTAGTCCCGTTAACGTTGCGTCCGTTGTCTTGAAAACAAGCGCCGGCGTGCGTGGCAGAGGCTTTAAAGTCAGCAATGCCACTACTCTGTGTGTGCTGTGGCTGCGTGTGTCCGGGCAAAAGCCACTCACCCATTTTGGCGTCTGTTACTCTGACAGTCCAGAGGTCCTTCGCTATCGCCGAGAGTGGGGGGTAGTGTGTGCGAGTGCAATCTTGCGAACTTTTCGCGTCGTTGTCAATTCAATGGCACCTTTCGCCGTGTTTTCGACCAATCAGGACGCAGATAGCCCATTCACGAACCGTCGCGTTGATTATGGCAATAATGTATGGACTGTACGCCGAAACGGTGTACATCTTTCGCGTATTGTATGGACACACACACCGCCTCGTTACAGTAGTATGTAACGATTCTTGTCTCGCAAGGTGTGCTTGGTCAGTCTCACTCGCGCGGCGGCGTCACTCGAACCCGTCACCAGGGAGGTTTTATGGTTCATCTTACTGTCTCTGTGTGTCTGGTCGCTTTGCACACTCTCCGTCTGACCGAAAGCCTATCCTTGTCCAAAAGCTGAAGCCGGCGCCGTTTTTCTCATCATAAACGGAACGCCCGAAAATGAATGCTTCGACCTTTAACGCATCTTTCCGCCGCGGCGCACAATCTTGTAGACTGCGATCGTCTTTCGCGATCCCTCGATGGGGTGGTGGTAAGCGGCCTCCTTGTCGAAAAACTTGGCCAGTCGCTTGAAGAAGCGTCCCTCGAGCTTTCGCCTTCGCTTGTGCGACATGAGGATGACGAGCCCCGGGTTGCCTTCCGCCAACCACACGAGCGTGCTCAAGAGTATTTCGAAGAGGTGTTCCCAGTACACGACGTCAGACGCCAGCACCACATCGCACCTGCACGCGTACGGAGAGCGTGAAGAAGAGTGAGAATGCGACGCTGGCACGGAAGCTGTTTTGTGTCCTGCAACGTTCGCGTGAAATGCCGAGTTCTGCGAGTGCGGAGGCGTAGTGTGAAAGCGCGCGAACTTGCGAATACGGGACGAGAAAAAAACGAGCCACACAATAAGCCACACACTCTGCACACAAAGCGATGCATGCCCAAAAGCGCACCTTGGCGGTGGTTCCTTCACGTCTCCCCACGCAAGCGGTCGAACGTCAATTTCGCCCGCTGTCAACGCGCCGCACGACGGCGAGAGGGGCATGTTTTGAACAACATTTGCGCGCATGTTATCGAGGGCACAGGGAAGGTCTGTTAAAATGGAGTGCGACGCCCCGAGTTTGGCCGCCATAATGCCCACAAGACCAGTCCCCGCACCGAGCTCAAGAGTCACTTTGCCACGCACCTGCGAATTGTGTGCTTAAGTGAACGGGAAGCGAGTGAGAGGGGTTCAGCGTGTGCGTGCGTAACACAAGGATGTGGCCTATTTATGAGGGCATGCATACGCAGACACACAACACTCACACCACGCACACCGCGCGCACGCACACACACACACACATGCACGAACACACAACACACACGCACGCACACACACACACACACACGCACAAACACACACACACACACAAACACACACACACAAAACACGCACACGCCAACTTACAGCTTCCGGGTGTCGTTCCAAGTATGTGCACATGGCTGTCGCCGCCGGCCATGTTTGAAAGGCAATTCCCGCCATTTTGTTCTCGACGACGCGAATGGTGTCTTCTGCGTTTGACTCAAAGCGATACCCAACTCGCGTGACGGTCTCTCCGAGACGGATGCTGCGCAATCCAATCGAACGAGCGACTTATCGCAGGCTTAAACCACGGACGTACGCACACCTGCTCACAAAAGACCACGCACCACGCATAACCACACATACACACACACACACACACACACACACACACACCCCACACACACACACACGCACACACGCACACACGCACACACACACACGCATGCACGCACGTACCGATCGTGAGATCCTTCAGCCGCCAAAACCAACTCGTCGTCGCTGCACTCGTCCTCGTTCTCGCTGCTGTCGGCGTAGCGGTTGCGACGCGCGAGTGGCCATTCGCTCGCAGCCTCATCGGAGCTCGAAGAGGGCGACGCAGGCCGCCGTCCCGACATTCCCGCTGTGCCACGTATCTTCTATTCACACAATGTAGGGGAAACAGTCGTGCCTTGTGCTTATTTATGACTTTGGAAGACGTTTAGGAACCGAGGGCGCTGGCAGCATGAGGCGATGGACGTTGCGCGTCCGGACAGAGTTCGCAGGTGTCCGGGTGACCGTCATCACATGACCGAAACGACGGAAGCGCTGTCGTTTGGCTAGTGTGAAGTTGCACGGCTAAAGAACGGAGTCAATAGCGGCAAGGGACTCCCTCTGTGTGTGCGGCACGTTTTTTCGTTGTGTATGCACGAAGACTGCACGCACTCGTGGCAATCTTCGTTCTGAAGGACTAATCACGGCTCCACATTATCTCGAAGTGTTTGCGAAATCTTATGTCTTTTTTGAACGGAGACATGGCCGAAGCTCACCCCGAGAAGCCCGTGGAGGCACCTGCGCCGGCGTACGTGCGCGATCGTCAGTCTAACGAACTGCAGCGCTCGTTCTATGCGAACTGGCGGGCACCCGGAGCGCCCACGCCACCCCCTCTGCCGACATCACACCAACACGGCGCGGACGAAGAGGCGCCCTTCATGCACGGGCCGCACGCGTCGGAAGAGGCGACACCACTCACGGGACCGAAGCAAGGCGAGCCTGTGTATAGACGGGGGAGCGATGTGGACGGGACGCCGCTGTACAAGCGCGCGCTGACCGACAAACAGGTGCGTGCTGCCTTTCGTCGTACGCAAAGAAGACGGAGCGAATTCCGCTATTTCGTGTTCAATGACATCATCTTGGCGACCTTGAAGTTATCTCTGAACGTATTATTCACGCGCCTCTCTCTTTCCTTGTGTGGAGTCGATGGACAATAGCCTGTGATATCTATGCTGATCCACGTCTCCCTCTCCTTTCCTATAGGTCTTTATCGTGTGGGGCGTCGTGGCCGTCCTCGTCCTCAACGTATTGGTGGGCGTCCATATACTGTGTGCGTTTGCCTCGTGCAATGGAGAGACGAACTAATGTTAAACTCCTTTCGCACGCTACGCATGGTTGGAGTGACTCTGTGGAAGGGTCGCATGTGTCGCACTGAACCGTAACATCTCACACCGTTCGCAGTTGACGTTCATTTTTTCGATCGTGCGTGGCTATCGCGAGTCGCGGTACTTCTACATGCTCGGCGTCAACGTAGTCTGTGGGTATCACCATGACGAATGTGTATATGCGTGCACGCATGCGCATGTGTGCGCGCCTTGTTCGTGTACTGTCCTTTACCTAGTGGTGGGCGCACATGTGCATGACATTCGCGTTGAACGTCTTGTAACACTCTTGTTTCTCTCCACTTGACAACACCTCCTGGATGCGATGGGCACGTCGTCTATTACTTGAGCTGATGCGACATCTCTCTTCCCCACACTTTCCCTGCAGTATTCGCGATGGTGCTCGCATTCCTCACGCGGTGGCACATTCAGGGGACTCTGTCACACGACAAGCGACCGTTTTTGTGGTTCTTTGCGCTGTGTCTCTTGTTTCAGTGCATATCGTCAAACATTATCATGTGGGCTTAACACTCACACCTCACGCACGCACACACACACGCGCACACACACACACACACATGCACGCGCACAGAAATGCACACACACACACACACACACACACACGCACAACATTACACATTCACAAGCAATCGAACCCAGCCCACTCTCGCTCTCCGCGTTGTACATTCGCATCGCCGTAACGTTCTATTGAAGCAAATCCGAGCCACACAAACAATTCATTTCGCCTTACGCCAACTTCCATAGTCAAAAGTGGCCGCGCAGATCGGTGCACTTCCCCTTATTCATCCGCCGCACTTGGGCCAGCACCGCCATCGTCCGTATCCTTAGAGGTTGAAGGGTTCGCAGTCGCCTGCGACAGTCGGAGTACCGTTTCGCGATACACGCTCGAGTTGCCCCCGAGCCGCGTGAGCAGTGCCGCCGCGTCGTCCACATTGCGCACGACGTGAATGGCGCCGAATCCTTCGTCGGGTATAGGCACAACCGCGCGCTTCGCAAACGACTCGACAATTCTGTCCCCGCGACCGTGCGGAATTGTCGGGTGGTTTCGGCGTCCACGCACGCGACGCACGCACTCTGCGGCGTGGCACTCAAAGTAGACGACGGCCGTGCGCTTGGGGTCCGATCCGTGCGGCGACAGCGCAAGCCACTGGCGGCGGTCAGCGGGCGTCACGTTGCACATGTCGACCACGACGCGCTCGTGTGCCCCTCTCGCCTGGCCCACGATGCGCTCGCACTCTGCCTTGGAACGCAGCTCGTCGTTGCATACGCGCGTCCACGCGCCCGATGTCTCCGCGAGGGTGGACGAGAAGGTGCTCTTGCCGCTGCCGGGGAGGCCTGCAAGGACGAGGAGGTTGGGGACGCCGCGAAGATTGGGTCGCTTCGTTGCGCGACCGTCCACACGACCCTCCTTCGACTGAGCCACGGGAGCAGGCACGTGCGCAGTTGCTGGCGTGGGCGGTGCCACTGCAGGCTGCGCGCGACCCTTTCCCTGCGCGCAATGGGCTGATGAGACGGTGGCGTCGCAAACGTGTGTGTAAACCCACGCACATGCACTCAACAAAACGACACATGTGACCGTTGGAATCCGGGGGTATCCACCACACCCACCTTTTCAATCGCGTTACCCACGGGCGCAATTTTGCCCTGACCGGCGATCTCTGCACGCTCCCAACGCGCCGCCCACGTTGAGTCCGTCTGAATGTGGTTCTGGCGCACGAATTTTGCGACGGAGCGCTCAAATGCGGCGTCCTCGAACGACCCTGCCAGGCGAAGCACAAAGCCCTCTGGTGTGGTGTCACTGCCACCGGCGAGCACTGACGGCTGCGTGGCGCGGCTCTCCATGAGCTGCTGTATCTCTGACGCCGAGTGAAAGACCCCGCGAAAGACGACGGGGACAGTCGGGACCCCAATGGCCGCCGCAATGCGCTGCGCACGGTTGGGTTGTGAGATGATATCGCACTACTCATTTGGTGTGTGCGTGTACGTGTGTGTGCGTGTGTGCGTGCGTGCGCATGCATGTAAAGCAAATCGCGTATGTGCGACTCACCTCCACCTCATCCCACGACGCCCATTTTCCTGTCGATTCGTTTCTTACGGCAAATAGATAAAACGGTGACGTTAAGGCACCGTATCTGCACTCGAGAAAGGTGCGTGTCACTACTCCCAAGGCACAAGTGCGGCCTCACACGTTCCACGCCCACACCCGCCACCTCAAACACCCACCGTATGCTGTGAACGGCCGTCATGTTCTCCCCAAACAGAGCGACGCCCTCGCACTCGGCCATGTGCGCGAACTGCGCGTACAGCGCTTTGGTCGGCCCAAACCAAGGATGCGATGCCGGCTTCGAGTGCGTGCGCGCAAACACCTCCCCGCCCTTCAGGCAGCAGTTGCCGCCGTCCAGTTTCTCCGTTACAACGACCTCGACGCCGGCGAACATGTCCACGCCACCCTTGTATCGAACGTCGTCCTCTTTCAGCTCCGCCGGCGAAAACGGTAGGTGGGGGGTTGACGGATACCGCAAAAACGCGGGTGCTTGGGACTGCGAGGCCTCTTCTCCGTCGTCAACTGCGCGCGACTTGCCCTTCAGCGACGCGGACGCAGAAGTCGGTAAAGAGTCCGCACCCTCCTCCACAGCGCCGTTTTCATCGGTGTCCGATGTGGCTTCTTCGGCCAGGCGACGCCAGAGCGAGTCTGAGAAAGCGCGCAGTGCGTTCTCTTGTTCGGTCGACTCGACGCTGCCCGGCCGCATGTCCCGGAGCGTGCGAATCGCCCAGTCTGCCTGCCTGTACGCGTGCGTGCCGGAGGGACGCTCGAGCCCGTGCTTGATCATGTACGCGGCAAGGAGTGTGCCGGCGCGGCCCTTCCCGCCGCCACAGTGAGCAACGACGGCGCCGTTCGCTGCGATGGCGCGCTCAACCTCGCGCATGTACGCGTGAAGCTCATCGATGGTCGGTGCGCCGTAATTCTCGACGTGGATAAAGTGGTTGCGCACGCGGGTTCCCTCGAACCACTCGCGAGGGAGAGGGTTATCGAAGCACGTGACCACGAGGCGGACGCCCTCGCTCTCGAGCGCGCGTATTTGCTCGGCCCGCTTGGGGATGCTGACGCCCGCGAGACAACCGGGGACGACCCAGCTGAAGTTGCGCGGCATCTTCACCGCCGTCCCGTCGCCGAGCGTCACGAGCACGCGCTGGCGAGGGTCGCACGTGGCGGTGGAAGGAGCGGAAGCGACCCCGTTGAAGTCGTTCACATGACCGCTAGCATTCGCATCCGAGCCCGCCAGCTTTCCCTCGCAGCGAACGATGGCCGCGCGGACAAACGCCGCCTCGGTTGCGCTTACTGCGCGCGGTCCCTCCCTCTCTGTGCTGGCGATACGCTCCGCGTCACGGAATGCCGCCAGTGCCTCGCCGTACATGCGAGACTTCAAGAGCGCAGCGCCGCGCACCGCGTGCGCAGACGCACAGTTCGCGTCGAGAGCAATGGCACGGTCGGCGTCGGCGAGCGATCTGTCCGCAGCACCGACGGCCCCCAGCGCCGTTGCCCGCATGGAAAGCAGCCTCGCCGCAAACGGAGGGGTCGATTGGTCGTTCTCAACCGACATTGCAGTATCCCACGCATCGAGCACATCGGTTGCTGCGGAAATCGCCGCGTCGTGGCACCCGTCAGCCTTTGCACGCATGACGCCCTCCACAGCCACGCACACATGGCGAAGACGCTCGCCCCAGCCACTCTCGGCGGCGCGCACCAGCGTCGCAGCGCCCTTCGCGACGTCGTGAACGTCCCGCTTGACAAATCCGACGGTCACGTGCATGTCGGCCGTGGGGAGGTTCAATGCGCGGCGGAGGCAGCGTGCGGCAGGCCACGCTAGCACGGCATAGTAGGCGGATGACCCGGCTGCCGTGTCGCTCACGGATCCCAGTCCGAGGGAAACGAACTCCGCGGGACAATTTGCCGCCGCGAGATCAAGTACGCGCTGCGCCACAGCGTCCCTCCCTTCGCCGGTGACGAGCGCAATGCCCTGCAGCTCCTGTTTGGAGACGAACGTCACGTGGTGAGCCCACCGCGGGTCGGTCGCGGCCGTGGCGGCGGACGCGTCGGACCCCTCTGTGCCACGTGCGGCATGCAGGCGCTGCACGGCAGACGGAGGGACTCCCTGGACGACTCCCTCCGCAGCCGCTTCGACGCTTGGGCCGTACAGGCCAATGTATCCGCGAGCATAAATGTAGAGATCACCGGGTGCTACAGCTGCAGTGTAACGACGGATGCATGAGAAGTACGCACAACATCCGCACACACACGCGAAGTGAACGACGCACTCTACACACCGGACTTTGCGGGGCGCGAGTTTGTTCTTGTCGTCTTTTCCGCCTGTGGCGGTGTGTCGTGTGCGTCTGCCATGGCCGCACTCCAAGCATGCCGCAGCGAAACACACTGAATTCGCACTCGGCGTTGACTTGCAACCGTGTCACACGAACAGGAAACACAAAGAAACCACAACACTTTCTCAAGCTATTCGCAACTCCAACTCAAGCTGAGGTCATTTATTAGTAGCCACAGTGTTGAGTGTGAGTGAGTGAATGAGTGAATGAGTGAGTGAGTGAGTGAGTGACTGAGTGAGTGAGAGTGTGTGTGTGTGTGTGTGTGTGTGTGTGTGTGTGTGTGTGTGTGTGTGTGTGTGGCGTGCCAGTGCGTGTGTGTTGTCTGAACCATGACATCATGGTGTGACGTCATGCATAAGTTCCACTGGCGGTATTATTAGCCCCCCCGGCTTTTTTACTGAGCCGACCCATTTAAGCCTTACTCCGGCCGGCAGGCGCGCAGTGTGCCCACGCCGCACCTTTAAATCCCGACCATGCGCTGTTCGATGGGGAAGGCAATTCTGTGGCCGGGTGAGGTGATGATGCAGAGCTGAATTCCGCGCCGGCAGTCACCGCTGACTGGATCGACTGGCTGATGCCGGCCGGCGCTGACGCGGCTGCATCGGGTCACGGCGGGGTGTTGGGCGGGGAGGGATGGGGAAGAAGTGAAGAAGAGAAATGGAAAAGCGGTTCGTTCTTTCTTCATGCGAGACTGCGGGGGGGGGGGGGGGGGGGGGGGGGCAAGAAGTGCCTGAAGTGGAAAGCCGGGCGGTTCTTTCTCAGTATACTCGGCTGGCTGGCGGGCAAATTCACGGAGCCGGCCGGCCTGCCCCGGTGTTGGCATTTCGGCGTGTGGTTGTCAGTGCCCTATCAGTTGGCGCACGTGTGTCGCCCATTGTCACAGCGTCGTACGTCCATCACAGGCGGCACTCTATGTGTGCCAAACGCACGCGCACTGACACGCACAAAAAACGCAATCATCGTTTCACGGCATAGGATTTTCACCCACGCTTGTGGCCGTACGTACAGAGTGACGGAGCGCCGCTCTTGGACGCCTGCGCCCTAAAGTATTCTGATTCGTTTGAATGTCTCTCCAATTCGGCGCGACACTCGGCTCGTTCAGTCGCCGGCGACACAGTCCGTGATGTGTTTCTGCCGGCATGCGTCCGCTACCCGCATCTTTGCTGACGCCGTGCCCCACGGTAAGGTGGGCTCAGTCGAGGAGGGGGCACTGACCACGGCGCCGGCAGTTCTCTCTAAACTCCATGCACGCCGGCGACCGGGCTCCAACCGGCCATGGCGGCTTCTGGACCGGCAGTACTGCATCTCGCTGCCTTTCCTCCTCAGCCTCTTGTTCCCATTCTGCAGCGCTTGTTTATCTAGTGTTCAGTCCCTGCAGTCTTTAGTTAACTTTCTGTGTGCGTCAGTTTCTTCGCAGCGTGACGCGACTGATGCGCCACCACAAATCGGGAGCCCTCGGTTCTGCGTGCACAAGGGAGCGACGGTGTGGGTACGACTACCGGGAGGACACGGCGGGCAACAAAAAAAGAAACCGTCCCGAACAGCAGCCAGTTCGGCAATGGCTGTCAATGTCAGTTTGACTGGACGGCGATTCTTTTGCCGGCCGCAACAGTGCTTTCTACGGCGCAACAGTGCTTTCTACCACAACAGTGCTTTCAGTGCTTCCGCAGCGGAAACGGGCCACTGAGACTGCCGGGCTCGCTATTGTGAGAACCTATGCCGAACGCGAGGCCTGCTGGAGTCAGTGGCCAGCCCGGCGCCGTGAGCGACTTTGCACAGCGGTGCGCCGGTGCGCACTGGCCGTTCCCTCTGCTGAGTCAGCGATGCCAGGCACGGCTCGCGAGCACTCAAGAACTTTTACAGCGTAAATTTGCAGCATTAAAAGTCAGCAGCAGTCAGCGGGCGTAAGTTTACAGTGAAGTCAGCAGAACTCATTTGCGCCGGACAACGGAGAACCCGCCGGCGCCGGCCTGAGAACTGACTTGTCACTGAGACTCATTCATCGCCGGCAGCATGGGCGCAACCGGCGTTGACCTCTCGAGCCATACGCATCAAAATCGTTTACTGTCTTTGCGTTGCGCAAATCGCCTTTGACGGAGCACGCATGCTTGTCGTTGCCTTGCTGCCGAGCCTTTCTACACTGAAAGCTTCAGGTTGCAGTGGAGTGAAGATTTTGCACCTATTATTAAACAAATTACGTGTGTCTGGACAGTCAGCTAAAATTCGATTATTTCTTTCGCCGCGGCCTGCGTTCACTGGCCGCACCGGCCGCACACACACACACGCTCTCCCCCATCTCTCCGGCTCTATCTTCTAAGGCTCATGTCATGAACACCCGCTGAAACAGGAAAGTCTCTCACACACCATCAACCGAGCAGACATGCTGTCCTCCTGCGAGCGCGATCAATTCATCTTCGCGGTCGGCGCGCTCGTCGCCGCCGTGCTATGCATCCTCCTCGGAGGGGCACCTTCCGCAACCTTCGCGCCGCATCCTGAAGTTGCCGGAATGGCCGCAGGTGTGGATATGCAAGGTCGCGACTGGCTCGCCAAATCCGCTGACGAGCCCACGAACACCGACGACAACAACAACCAGCATTCGCAGACCCCGCGCGAACCAACTAGCGTCGTCCACAAGAGCGAATTCCGTGAGAGCGACACTCCCGGCAACACTCCCATGGATGCTGAGCGCAACGTTCTTACGCCGCTCAGCTGAAGTCCCTGACTTCCGGGTCGCGGCGGTCTGAGCTTCTCGGCAGGGTTGCGTGGGGCGGCTTGACCTTCAAGCCGGACGGCTCCAACGTAGGCGGCGAGCACTGGCGCAACTCACAAACACACGATTGAATCTGCGTCGGGAGAACGATGAGTAGCGGGCTAAAAACGCGCCATAATGAATGCTCTTGCTGCTTGTAATGCGGCGATAATCACAGTGCCAGTGATGCCGTCTGGGAATTCACTCCGCCGCTGCGTCCAACAACAACAACAAAAAAACAATCACCCATTCTCGCTTCCATGATAGAGGATAGGCGCCGTGCGCGCACGGTGCGTGGGAGACTGAACGACGGATGAGGGACCCTGGAGATTTCAACTCGGGTACGTTTACCACACACAGCAAACGCGTGCTGCAAACACTGTAGGGAGCTCACAAACACAAGCACGCATACATAAGGAATTACACTCGCTTATGGACACAAGGAATTACAATTCGCTTACGGACACGGCGCCGGCGGCAAACACACACACTCAGTTAGTCGTGGCGGCAATTCTAAACCAACGCACATCTTCGGCACACACAAACACACGCACGCACTCACTTCGCCAAGATGCACGGACAGGTCGTGTGCATGTACCTGCGGGGATGTCTGTGCGTGTGTGTGAGATTTTTACAGTTTGTGTGTGCGACACAGTTGTGTCACATGGCCCGTGTGCGTTTGCTGATGCGTCGTCGGCGCCGACCGACAAAATTTTCCGGCCTAACCAACGGAAATTTACGCCTGAGAGAAGATTTGCCGAACTGGGGGTCGTTTATGTGGGCGTGCTTACTCCGAGTCCCGCATACTGTTGTTCCTCCAGCGGCATACTGACGTTGGCGGTGGTTGGTGTGCAGTGCACGGACAGTCTGGACTGCGGTCTGGACATTCAAAGGGACACTGCAGTTCAGTTTCCTTGTAACTAACTTCGTCGCGTTTGCGCCGTTTTCTGGAGTCCGAAGCATTAGCTGCTGACACGAGCGAATGCACTGACTGTGTGTGGACGCATTGGAAGGCCATGCGGAAGAGCGCGGCTTCGACGCGTGACAAGCGCGTGCTGTGCGCGTCGCTCCTTTTAGTGGCAGCGGCCGCCATCTTCGCGGTGAGAGGCTTTTTGTTTGCGCAACGCACATCGTTTTCATATGAAGTCGTGTGGGCGTTGGTGGGAATTGGCACATTTTGCGCGCGGAAACTTTGCTTTGCTCCATTCGCATGAGTACTTTGCTAATGGACGTGATTAATCGCAAGGATGATGCCGCCAGTCGCCTGCTTCGTCCGTTTTTTGGCGCGTGCTGTGCGTCGTGCGCACCCGTCTGGCGTGCGATTGCGGCCGTAACATGGCCCATCGCGTGGCGGTTACGCCCAAGGGCGAGTGTCGCGACGGGTCTCGTCGTAACCGCTGGTTAGTGTCTTATTTTGTCTTCACGCGATATTCCGTGCGTTGTTTGTGAGTGCGAAGTGCGCACGCCGTGCCGGCGCGACTGCAACATTATGAGCAATTCACACATACACGCGTCATCAGTGCTTCTGTTAAGCCTCGTTGACGCCCCTCTGACGCAAAAACACAGGTCTGCTCCTCTCGTCAGCGCCGTACTTTGCGAATTCCTTTGTGCTGCGCCGCGTCGACGACAACGATTCCGACCCACACGTGTCTGCGCGCACAGCCGCGTGCGTTCTATTCGGACCGGCGGCGATAGCGCTGTCCGTTGGTGTCGCAGAATGGGTGCGCGCGAGTGCCGCAGCGTCGGATACAGCTCTGTCCACGCCTTTAAAACCTCTTGCGGCTGTTCTCGGCGGTGCGTGTGGCGCATGGCTCGTCTTGAGCCTCTTCGCTCGCGTCGGTTCGGTCGTTCCGCACTGCTGCACGCTCCTTTCAGCGGGGTGTGCGATGTCCGTGACGGGCGCGTGGCAGTGGGCCGACGGAGGACGGCGCCCAGTGCGTGCTGTGGTGATGGTTGTGGGTGTTGTGGGGCTATCGCTCCTCCTCGCACACGCATCAGTGCGCGCGTGTCCGTCCTGCCGGCTGTTTGGAATGGTGGGTAGCGCCCTGGCGCAGACGCACATCGAGAGCGTGCAGTGTGTGCATGCTTGCTTCTCTGGTTTACGTTCCATTCAAATTTCTCCCCCGCCACCGTCAGAGGGACGGGCCAGGCGAGGTCGCTGATTCCGGCCGTTTTGCCGTTCTGGCGCGCACCGAGGGCGTAACGGGCGTCCTCTCTGTCGTCGAGGACCGCGACAACCGCATACGCATCCTGCGCTGCGGCCGCTCCGTCCTTGGTGGCACGCACACAGCGCACGGCATCGAGGGCGAGTCGGTGTTCACCGCCTTCCACCTCCAAGAGGCCGTTCGCCTCGTCCATCCGGGGTGCCGACCCGCTGCGGCTCCGAGTGGCAGGCCGCAACCGAGGGCGCTGTTCGTGTGAGTCGTGCGTCACGTGATCGCGTCGCACTCTGGATTGGCCTTGTTCGCGTGTTTGCAACGTCGCGAAAAAGTTTATTTTCTAGATGTTTGTTAGTGTATGCGTGCGCCCTTGTCTCAAGCACAGGTGTACTGATCGCGTCTGTGTTCCCTCTCCCACGCAGCGGGCTCGGGATAGGCACCGCTGCGTCGGCATTTCTTCGCTTGGGTGCTCGCGTGGACGTCGTTGAAATCGACGGCGCGGTGGTGGACCTTGCGCGTCGCTACTTTGGTTTCGGCAACAACGGCGACTTGCGCGTGTTTGTGCAGGACGCGCTCGAGTGGGTTGCGAGCGACGCGACAAAGTGCGATAGCTGCTACGACTATCTCGTGCACGACGTCTTCAGCGGAGGGTCGCTGCCGACCGCGCTGTTCACGCACACGTTCTTCCAGTCGCTTTCGCGCTTGCTGAAGCCGTGCGGTGCCATGGCAGTCATATCCGCCCTTGTGCAGAGACAGCGTCAAACACGCCCACGCCAGGGTCTGTTTTCTATTGTTCGCGTTTGCTGCTCTATTTCCTCAACTCAGACATGACTTCCGCGACTGAGGTATGCACAATTTCGTGTGCTCGACGGGTACAGAGGGCTTTGCGCGTGCGGGGGCTGTCTATCGCACGCTCCGACGAACCTTTTCCGCGGTAGATGTCCTCGCGGACGAGCACGACAACAACGCCACGATCGTGAACCTCGTCTTCATCGCCACGAATGGTTCGTCGGGGGGTCCGGACGCCATCACATATCGCCCGCCGTCCCGTGAGGAATTTGGCGGCAGTGTCTTGCGCGAAGACGTTCTCGGATCTCTGGCGAAGATGCGATTGCGTCCGCTGCCCTTTGAAACAACGCAGGGTGGGTACAACGCTGTGTGCGCGTGTTTTGCGCCGAGCAACAGGCAAGGTCCAGGCTCGTCACCAACAGACCTTATGCAAGCGTCTCGTGCGCTGTGCTTGTTGCTGTGTCGCTGACCCAAACGCCCGCCCTTCCGCGCGCAGACAACGACGTGTCGGTGGAAGATATCATGTGGAAGGACGCGGCGCTGCACTGGCGAGTCATGGCCGAGATACTCCCCGCGACCTTCTGGCTGGACACGTGACGTGGGCGCCCATGTTACGGGATGTTAACGTTACGAGATCACCTAACACCTGGGAGTGCGCTGCGGCTGCACCATGGAAGCGTCGCTTTCGCGTCATGGCGTGCGCAAACACACGCTCGTGCGATGTTATACAGTGCCAGGAACCGAGGGTCTGTAACCTGGCAATAGAAGCACGCACGGCTTTATACGCCTTGGGGGGAAGGGAGGGGGAGGGAGGCATTGAAACGCAAGGACCAATCCTCGTTAACAGCAACCAGTGCTTGTTATTCGCATATGCTGACCCACACACTGAGCCAGCACACCACAGAGACGCACGCAGAAGTAAGCAATAGAAAAACACAACGCTCAGGCGCAATCAATGCGCGTGGGGTCGCCCGAGGGCAGCAACTTGTCCGGAATGAATGTCACGACGGTCGAGACGACGAAGAACACGATCCCAACGCCGAAAAGGAGAATCGCAAAGACATTCTTCAGCGCAAAATACGGCCGCGCGTTCCTCTTCTTGGCGTGCTTGAAGCGGAGGTAGAGCGCGGACGGGAGAATGTACGCGAGCAGCGTGGACGCCGTCGCGCCCGCAACCCCAAATACGAGCGAGACGTCCTGTACGAGCATCGCGATCGCAAACGACACTCCGACGGCGCACGCCACGATGGGCACGTGGACCTTCCACGAGAAGGGTCGCCCGCGGAGAACGTACCGTTCAATGATGCGCGTGCACGGAAGCGACATCATCGGGTAGCTGGAGAGGAGGACGACGGCCTCCGCAAAGCGACCGATGACGGCGACGACGTTCGACGGGCTGAAGTTCAGGAGGACGTTGCCGCGCACGTCGTCGAGAAACGCAATGTACCCAAACACGCCGATGAGCGAGTAGAGGACGAGCGCAGCGCCGACGCCGAGGTCGATGAAGAGCACGATGCGCTGGCGCGTGGGGCGCTCCAGCTCGGCGGCAATCCCGAGGACGTTGAACTGGCAGCCAAACGCAAACGTCATAATGGACATGGACCTGAACACACCGAGACCGTCGGCGACGGCGAGCTGGAGGCAGCCGCTGCCCACGTCGGCCGCGGCGGTGGCGTTGCGGCAGAGGTCGCCGTCGAAGGGGTAGTCGTGGATGGCCTGAGCGCCGCGGACGACAATCATGAGGACCATGAAGGTGATCGAGACGAGGGCGACGACGGACACGGCCGTGAGGTCGTTGATCTTGCGCAGCATGGCGAGAGGAAGGACGACGCACAGCATGAGGAGCATCGGGAAGCGCCTGTCGGCCACGAAGCTGCACCCTTCGTCGAGCCAGTACGAAATGGGAGCCGAAACGACGTCTCCGACGACCACAAAGTAGGCCACCATCGTTGCAAACGTGGACACGACGATGGCAATGTCGACGAGCACGAGCGCCCACTTGCCGAGGGCCGCCTCGCAAAGGCTCGAGTAGGTCTTTTCCTCTACGTGCTTGGAGCACGAGACGAGAAGGCGGATCGAGTAGTTGGTCATGACGAACGATGCGATGATTAGGATTAGGCCCACGACGAGACCCGAAGCGCGGAATGCATAGGGAAGGGCGAGGAGGCCGGCGCCTGGCGTAAGGGACAGGGAAAGCGTGAGTGATTGCGCTTCCGAGTGCGACATTAATCAAAAAGTGGGTCAAATCACAGGCGTTTCCATGCATTCTGAACACGACAAGAGGGGGGGGGGGGGGGGGGGGGGGGGGGGGGGGGGGGAAGGCGCAACGGGTGCGGAAATGCGCAACTCACGCAGTTCTCAACAGGCGTCTCCCATGCGACATTACGCACCGATGATAGTGTTCGTGAGATTGAAAGTGCTGGTGAAGATCGTCCCACTTCGCGGGTGCTCAGACACGGCGCACGTGTAGTGGGCCTCGTGGTTCTTGTTCTCCGCGGGCGCAGAAGATGCGGCGGGTCCCGTGCCCAGCAGCAGGCGCGTGTCGTGCGAGTCGTGGTGAAGTTCATGGTGCGCGATGTCGTCGTGGCTGTCGTGCGTGTAGACGGAGGGGAAGGAGGACGTTCCCGTCGCCGCCTTGACGCTGCCGAGCTCCATGCTTGCGAGAAGTACGACCGCCTCGCCGATTCAGTGTACTGGTAACTGTTACTGCGACAGACACTGCGTAAAAAATGTTCTGGGCGAACTGAACGATACAGAGAGCACCAACGGATTATTGCGAGTTGCCCTGTGGGGTGAGCGAGATGGGCTTCAAGTAACGTGTGGCGTGAAACATGTGCGCATTTCTCATGTGCGAGAGCGTAATTGGCCACAGCTGTGCGGCTCCGTGTGCGAGAAAGGGGCAAGTGTGAAAATGACCATCACGATGTCCGGATAGTGCGAACTGGGTAACGCGGCAAGTGAGTGTCCAACTGAGGAAAACTGTGACAAAAGACGGCGGCAATATTCTGTGTCTCCTTTCAGTCTTCGACGAGTTGAGGCACTTTTTTTTTTCTTTTTCTTTTCCTTGTACTGGGTGCCCATTAATAACACGCCAGATTCGCGCTGCCATTCTGTCGTCGAATTGTTTAGACGGGGTTGTATTTACAACAACTGGCAGCAGTTCCAGTTACGCTTTTTTGCAAAGGTGACGCCCATTCCATCACTCCGCCGCAGCATTCAGCACGCAGAACACACACGCGCGCAAGTAATGACACATCCGTAACTCGATGACAACGCGAAATGTTCAAGTCGTGGACCCTCCAAGCGCGGAGACGTCGACAAGTTCCGCACAATCGGCCAAGTTGAGCGTGTGCACCCGGCCAAGTGCGGACACATTAGCAGTGACCGCTCAAGTTGAGGGTGTGGACCAGATTGGACGCACGTAGTACTGCCACCTTGACCAACCCCCGCAGCACGGCAATCTGCAGAAGCGGTACGCGCGGACAATCGATGAGATTGACTCTGCGAGCGTCAGTCGACGAGCTCGAGATGTCCCTCAGGCGTTCGCCTCGGCGCTCGAGAACGGCATGCCGCGGACGCAATTCTGACAAGTGCGGGACAAGTACGTTCGATTTGGAGACGATGGACGCCGACAAACGCCGATATGTCATTGCCGTCGGGGCTTGCCGTACTGAGAACGACGGAGCGGGGGTGCAGACACCGGCGCGGTCGAAGGGAATGGGCGGTCCAAGCAAACAGTCGTGTGCACACCCGACAACCGGCCCGCTTTTTCGGGAAGCTCCGATGGGGACTAATAGCACACCCTGCGAAGGTCCGCCGTGTGCACGTTCGCAAACACCACAATGTTTTTGACAATAACGCGTTCGGCCTTCGAGGTATGTGTCGTGAGCTGCCAGCACGAGGCGTTCGACTGGGAGGGAGGCGCGCACCGGCCTCCTTACGGAAACGCGGCAACCGCAAGGAATCGACGACTGTACAGCGGCCAAAGAAAGAGGAGGCGCTCGTTTGAGAGAAGCCGCCGCAGAAACCTGTTGACTTTGCAGAGGCGGCAGATGTCGGCGTTCGCGAGGTAAGGGACAACGTGCAATGACGATCACCTCCGCCGACAGCGAGCCGGCCGAAACAAGCCGGTCAGTCTCACGTGACCACGCGAGCATGACGTCACGCAACTGCCATCGGTACGCCGCGATCAAACTTCGCCCTGGCGAGACGTTGGTCCAAGGCGCACCAGCGCACTGCGGCGGAGGAAATGTCGGACGCGCCGTACTCTGAGAAGGATGCCGAGCGCGAGATTAGGCGCGGTGGCCTCGAGTACGTTCGCAGCACGCCGAACTTTCTCAAGGTGCTGCAGAGCACTGTCGCCAAACAGGAGGAGGCAAAGCGACCGCCGCGACGCCCGCAGCCGGACTCTGACGGTGCGTGTGAGCGCGCTTTGAGGAGGGAAGACGTTGGGGAGCCCGTTTATCCGTTTTTCAAGGCGTTGCGTGTCCGTGTTGTTAGTAGCAGTCACGATGTGGCGAGCGTTGTGTGTGGTGAAGGAACCGTCGTCGGGCAGTGCGGGTGGGCTCGCACACATCCTCAACGCGTGCTGCAATGCAACGGCCGCAGAGGAAGAGAGGGACGACGAAAAGCCCGTTGTCGTTGTGATTGAGAAGAGGAAAAAGAAACGCAAGGCAGATGAGGGCGAGGGTGGCGAAGACGGGGGCGCAGACGTCGGACCGGCAGCGCCTGCGCAGGTGACTGAGGATGTCGAGAGCGAATCGGAAGAAGAGGACGAAGGTGGGCTGGGTTTTGTAGTAATGTTGGGAGCGTTCGCAGTGAAGGCGATTTTGCGTTTGTGTGCGCGCTTGCGTGTGTGTGTGTGTGTGTGTGTGTGTGTGTGTGTGCGTGCGTGTGTGTGTGCGTGTGCGTGCGTGCGTGTGTGTGTGTGTGTGTGTGTGTGTGTGTGTGTGTGTGTGTGTGTGTGTGTGTGTGCCGTGTGTGTAGGATAATTGGAGCATGGCGCACTAGTTTCTTCCTCTACATTCTTCTTGACCACTGTGCCCTCTGACAGAGGACGACGACGCCGCAAACGCCGACGGCCGACACGTTTTCCGCCGCCCAAAGAAGAAGCGAAAGACAGCGTCCGCGTCCACTGTCGCGACCACAGCCAAGAAGGGCGCCGCGGGCGGTTCGGGGGGTTCTTCAGCCACCAGCAAGGTGTCCGGTGCAGCGCCGGCGCCGAAGAAGCCCGTGAACAAGAGCTTGCTTTCGTTCGATGACGAGTGAAGTTAAAGGGGCGCTTGCCGGAAACATGTGTTCCATTCGTTAATGCGCAGTTACACCGTGTTACTTTCACAAGAACAACTGCAAGCCCCGTCGTCAACTTTCTTCATTGCTTCCCCTTTCCCTTCCCCTTGCGTTTTCCGACGGCCTTTTCCGACGCGTCCGACTTGGCGGAAAACTGCGCGCGGAGTGCCTCGTAGCGCTTCAGGTCGTCCATTGAGACCGATGGCTGCACAGTCGCGACAGCCGCCTCGAAATCCTCCCTACACACGACAAGGGGATCGTCCTGTGCGCCGGTGCCTGCGCGCACGCAAACGGAACGATACGTTATGCACACGCCAACAAACAGTTTTACGTACGCGTGCAAGTGCGACAGGCACGCCAGAACAATGCACGCAGATTCACACAGAAAAAAGATGAGAAAAGAAGTAAGGAGTTGGCGAAATGCACTATTTTTTCGCACACAAGAGGCATTGCACAGCACAGCACGCGTGCAGTTTCGCCTCACCCGACTCGACCATCGCGATGCGCCGCCGCACCGCACTGAGCATGGCATCCGAACACAGCGCATACAAATCGGCGCCGGTGAAGTTCGGTGGGCACAGCGCGGCAATTGATTCGAGTTGCAGGCCATCGTCAAGGCGGAACCTGCACACACGCACGTGCGCGCCCCTGTCAGCATCCCATTCCATGGATTGACCTTACGTAACATATGCATAACGTGCACCACAAGCGCCAAGATGCCCAACCCACAAGAACACCACCCCTTCTGAAGCAACATGCCCCTCCCCCCTACCCCCCCC
>CALSCQ010003157.1:0-22029 GCA_943704525.1 Pigoraptor vietnamica | reverse complement strand
CACGTGCGAGGTCCGCGAGCGATTTTCGGAGGCCGTTCGCGCTCTTTCTCCGCGTGCGCGATGAGTTGGGCCTGCGCGCAGAGCCGGCCGTCCACGCCGGGTCGTCCGAAGGGCCCCCTTTCACGGGCGAGCGGGGCCCCTTGCTCGAGCGCGACCCACTCGACAGCGACTCGTTTGTCGCACCAAAGGCATTGACGGCTTCGCCCTGTGCCGCCAACATGCGCTCGCGAGCGACAAACAACGTCGCCGACTCTCCGAGAGGCCCCTCCACCGCCATGAGCGCCTCGCCGGGCGACAGATTGCCAAAGTGGCGGCACACGGCCGACAGCGACCGCGCAAACGCGAGGACGGCCGACGCGCACTGGGACGCGGGGGAGAGCGTCTCGACGGCGTTGAGTTCGGTGGCGCGAGTGAGCGCGCGCGACTCGAGCGAGAGGGCGCGGTCCAGCAGGGCCACCCCGGATGCGCAGTCGGGGGCGTGGGCAACGGCGAGATCGACAGCCACGCCCACGGCGCTGAGAATGGGAAGAGAATCCACAAAGGCCTCTGGAAGCAAAGACACGGCAGAAGCGGTGAGAAGCATGGGGGGGGGGGAAGGGGAGGGGAGGGACGACGACACGCCGTCACACACACACCACTCACAAAGACAAGAAAACAAGCAACCAAGACAAAAAAGACTGCGCGCACACGGAGCACGTGACACGCACCCGCCGCATCGGCAGCACCCGGCGAGCCCGCGGACAGAGCCTGCGCAACGCGGTCGAAATCGCGCGCGAAAATGGCCTCGTCCACGAGCGCCTGGGGAAGCACATTCCCGCCATCCGGCGCGCCCGCTCCGTCGTCCGCATCCGTGGAGCGACGCGCGTAACGCTCAATGATTCTGCCCGCAAGCGAGTGGTCACCGGCACGGAGGCACGTGACCAGGAATTGCGCGGGAGTGGCAAAGATGCTGGCGGCAAAGGGCTCCTGGGATTGTCACAAAAAGAGGGCGTAGAGAAGCGATGAAAAGGGGGATTAAGCTGCGGTGACAAAGAGAGAGACACCAACAGAGTGCACCACCGCAGGCATGAAACGGAACAGCGCGAATGGAAACCTCGCGTGGCGGAGTACAAGCAGTGTACGCGAAGGCCTACCTGGCCAACATCACCGGCAGCGTCCCGCAGCGCACACGCCACGTCAAACCGCCACTTTGCATCATCCACACTCGACGTGAGCTTCGACACACGCGCGGCGACGGACGTGTCCGCCCCATCGCGAGCGACTGTCAGTGTGCCACTCCACCGCGAAATCCACGCAATCAGCGCACCGAACGTCGCCCTGTTCGCAACAAGGTCCCACTCGTCCTCTCCCGACTCACCAACCACAGACGTCGTTCGGCTCAAGCGACCTGCGGAAGCAATCGACATGCTCCGCGGGACGACAGCGGACGGCGTCTCCGGCGATGCCTCGCGCGCGGGTGCGGGCGCTGCCTTTCGCCGGGAAAACAAGAGAGACACAGCGTCCTCGAGGAGTGTCAGGAGGGGCGTGGGGTTCGCCACTGTCGATGCAATGCTGTCGGCCTCTTTCAGCGCGCTTTCGCTGTCGTCGTGATCAGACCCGCTGAGAAGGACGCGGCGAAGGCGATTGAGCACGCGAAGGCAGGCGAACCACTGCGAGTCCGCGACAGTCCCGGCCTGGGAAGAAAGAGAAGAAAAATGGGGGTCAACACACGCGGGGCTATTGTGGCAGTCAGCCGCACTGAGTCGAATGATGGTCGTAGTGCCGTTGAGTGCATGCTCACGTGACGACCCAACACAGCCCCGGCTGCAACAAACGACGCCCATTCCATGCGATCGCAACGGCAGTGAGCCCCACCTGCGGCGGCACAAGCGCCTCAATTTCGCCGAGGACTTCCGCCACCCGCGCCTCGTCGCACTTGCCCAACAGCTTCAGTCGCACGAGCACCGCAAGCGCGCCCTCGGAATCCCACGGACCTGCCTCGCCCGCAGCCGAATCGCTGGTCCGCGCCGATTCGTTGAATTCAAACAGCGACGTGCGCACGCGTGTGCGCGGTGTGGGAGAGAACGATTGGGCGGGCGATGCTGGCGCAGAGCTTCCCGCGCGAAGGACGTCGGCGCTTGAGAGGGACTCGCACTCGCGGTGAACCCACGTGACGTCGACGCCTTCGATGGGATTGCGAGCGTCGCCAAACATGGCGCGAATCCACTCGGCAAGGCGCACTTGGGCCACGAGCCGCCTGCGAGGGAAGGGAGAAGAGGGGCGAAGAGAAATGAGTTAGCAGGGAACAAGCATTCACCATGAGCGGAATTCACAAGCATCGAACGTCGCTGGAGTGAGGGTTAGGTTTGCGGGTACCGAGCATATTCACAGCACGAGCGGAACTCCGCGTGGCTGCAGCGCGAGACATACCTGCACGCAGCGGTGAGCGCGGGGTCGTGGGCGTCAAGGGCCAATGAACCGCCCACAGTGGGACGCGAGGGGTCATCCTGCGTGCCATGGCATGGCGTCACGTGCGTGTGAGATTGGTTCGCATTCACAAGCACAACACACACACACACGCACACACACACACACACACACATACACATACACACACCACAAAAAAAGAAAACCATCTTATCCACGCACCCATCGTGTCCACGAAGCCGACAGCAGTTTCGCGCGCGCGGCGAGGTCCGCACACCGCCCCCAATTCATCAGCAGAACGTACGGCCGCAGCGGCGCGAGCACGGGAGATCGCAGCATGCGTGCTATTCGCGCAAAGTCGCCCCTTCGCGTCCACTCCATCGCCACGTGCAGGCAGTCCTCCCAAAAGTGCCTCCGGCGCGCTATCGTGAACCGAAAGACGTCGCACATAAGGGTGCGCGTGTCCGGCGGTGCCTCGTCTAAGACGGCGTCGGACGACAGCGAACGCAAATCCGTCGCGCTCGCGCCCGCATCCACGTACCGCTGGAGGGAAAGCGGTAGCAAGCTCCCGGAGAGACGCTCAGCCGCCACTTCCGCATCCCCCAGTGCTCCCAAGAGATGCGTCGTCCGCTTCCCTAGCAGCATCGCATACACGCGCTTTCTGAGCCCATCAAGCCCAAAATAGAGCGGGTGAGACACTAGCGCCCCGAAAAGGCGAGGGAGGTGGACCTCGGCGCCCATTTCGGGAGTGGGATCCATCAGATATAGCATGCTGTAGAGGCGCTCCCAGTTCTCGGCGGCAATGGCGGCCTCCGCTACCCCCACTATAAGCCGCTGGAGTGCCGTGCTCGTGCGAGAGTTGACAAAGCCAATTTCGGCAATTCGGTCGGCCAGCGCTGCCAAAAGTGACGCATCTGCGTCCATCGCGCGCCTTAAACGGGCAGCGCAGTCGTCGCGGGCGAAAAGGGCGTCCGCAGCGCCGTCAGACGAAGCATCGGACCGAATGGCCATGCGCGAGAAGTGCGAGAACAGCGCCTGCGATGTACAGATCGGAGGGTGAGTGCGATAACGCGTAGCGGTGAGAGCGCAATCGTGCGAAATGGGAAAAAGAGGCAACCGCAGCGAAATGAGTCGCGGTGAACCACACTCTCGGCGTGGTGGCACGTGACGCCCACCTCGTCCGCAGGGGCCGTGTCGTGCTCTGGGAATATGGACTCGAGCAGAAGGGCCGTGTCCAAGCCGTGCACGTGGCGCTCCGGCACAAGCGACTGCGATGGGCGCATGCGTTGCAAGTGTGTGAGATGGTGCGTGTTAGTGTGTGTGTGTGAGTGTGCGAATGCCGGATGCGTGCGCATGTGAACACACCTGCACGTCCACGCCCGTGCGGCGACAGTGGTCATTCAACTCGGCGTATGCAAGCCACGCAAGGCGGTGCAACGACGGCACGGACGCCGTCTTCACACTGCGAGTAAGCGCCGTCAAGTCAATTCATGACCACACTCAAACTCACTCACGCAGTCACAAAGATGCATCGAATGAGAGGCTGATTCTCATCCTTAATCGACCAGGAACCTCACGCGCAGAGACAGGCGAGAGAGATGCACAAGTCACAAGCACGATCCGCACGCGCACACACCTGCGCACGCGCGTGGGGTCATTCGCAATGGCCGACAGCAGCTCCGCCGTGGACGGGGTCGAAGGGTCCCTCCCGTCCGTCGCTTCAATCAGCCCCACGGCAGCCCTCGCAAGCTCCCACCGCCCAAGCAGCGCATTGTTGGCAAAGAACCGCACGAGGCGCTTGCGATCGAACAGCGCGTCTTCGACAAAGGGCAATCGGCACGCCTCCGGCCCCGCAATAACCGGCTCAAGCGCAGTCGACGACGCGCCCGAGGCAGGCGCCGCCGTCGGCACCGACAGCGACGTCGCAACAGGCGCTGCCATGGCTCAGCGCACACGCAACGTTACAGCATTAAAGCGCGTGTGTGTGTGCGATGCGTCGCGCACCGATGACGTGCTGGCGATGTCACGTGCGCAAGGTGTGCGGGCGACTGCCCGCTGTGAAAACGACGCTCATGCGAACGGGCAACAGAAACCACGAATTGCTGGCGACGAGAGAGAGAGAGAAGGAAGTAAGCGCGGTGTGCGACCTTCGCTTGTCTGTGCGAGAGGGTTTTCTATGCTGACGAGGGCCCAACTGGAGCCGACATCACGTGACCCGACGGCGAAGTGGTCTGATTCCACGCGAGAGTTCAAAGTGAGATTATAAACGGTGAAGGCGAGCAGGACACACACTTCCGCGCACGCCGCGCGTCGCACAGCACACCATGGCAGCCGTGCTGTCGTGCGTGGTAGGGCGTGTGGGCGGCTTCTCTCTGCGGGGAGTGGCAGTGAGGCATGCCGCCCTCTGTGTGCGTGCGCATGTGCCGCGAGTGAGTGCGCGATCCTACACGGAGACGACAGGGGCGGGCGCCGACGAGGTACGTGAGTGCGCTTGCGTTGCTTGCACGCACCTGCTCCGTCCATGTGCTGCGGTCCGTGTGTGTGGTTGGTGGCGTTAAAGATGGCAAGTGCGCGGAATCGCAAAACGAGCTAGACATTGTCGCCAGTGGGTAACATTCGGCCTTCCGCGTATTACCGTTAACAGAAGGCGCTGTACAAGGCGTATGGGTCGACGCTTCAGCTCCCACAGACGACATTTCCGTTGCACGTCAGCCATAAGGTGGCTAATCTGTGTGTGCGCGCCCGTTTGTGCACATGCGCGACTGCGTGGGCGTGGCCCTCCTCCTATACCGTTCTCCTTCGTGATTGTGTTTGCGAGTTGGTTGCGCACGTGGCGGGATACTCTTGTGGCGAAAGGGTCTACACGTGTGTTTGTCTCAGAATGCAATCGACCGGTGTGCTCTGGAGAAGATTTTCTTATCGCTCACGTGCCTCTACTGTCGATAGACGATTGAAACGGGCCCACTGAAGGCGCGCATCAGCGACGAGCTGTATGCTTGGCAGAGGGAGAACAACAAGGGCGAGGAGTATGTGCTGCACGATGGGCCGCCATACGCAAATGGCAGGCCACACATGGGCCACTTTCTGAACAAGGTCTGTCGGATGCTCGTACTGACACACGCACGTACACACGCACGCACGCACACACACACAAACACACACACACACACCGCACACGCACGCACGCACGCACGCACGCACGCACGCACATACAAACACAGTCGCGCGTGTGGCTTCCTGCCCTTCTTGAGTCTCACCAATGCTTCTTCGCGCGGCAGACGCTGAAGGACATTGTGGTTCGTTACAAGATACTGCAAGGACACCGCGTCCACTATGTGCCTGGATGGGACTGCCACGGCCTGCCGATTGAACAGAAGGCACGTCATGGTCCTTTTCACTCAGCCGCACAGACACATGGTTGCATGCACGGTCTCTCGTACACTATTCCACGCATTCGTGGGCAATAATATGAGCACGCATGCATACACACACGTGCGCGACCACACGCGCACATACACGCACGTGCGCATGTATGTGGATTGTTTTTCTGAATGCGGACGGCCACCGTTGTGTGCGCTGCATCTGTTAACGTGCGCACGACGGCAGGTGTTTGAGGGAATGGCGCCAGACGAAATGAGGCGACTGTCGGCGACGGAAGTCCGTTCCCGCGCGAAGGCGTTTGCGCTCGCGGCCATCGACCAACAGGCCGCCGAATTCCGCTCGTGGGGCCTTACGGGCGACTGGGACCACCCGTATAGGTGGGAGTCGCTTGAATATGTGGAGGCTGGTCGCTTAGCACCTTTGAGCGCTTTGCCGTTTGCATCGATGGGCCTAGTTGAGCGATAGGGTGCTCGCGCAGGCACACATGTGTGGAGGACACTCACGTGCACATGCGCACGCACACACGTGTGGAGAGCATGCATATACTCACACGCATGCACACTTGTGTTGACACTCACATGCACACTCGCACACACACTCGTGATGACTTTCACATGTGTACACACACACACTTGTGTGGATGGACACTCGCATGCATACGCACGCACACACTTCCTCTGTTCTGATATGGGTTCTTGCCGCGCAGGACGCTTGATCCCGAGTACGAGGCCAACCAGCTGGCCATTTTCTATCGGATGTTCAAGAATGGCCACGTGTACCGCGGCCACAAGCCGGTCTACTGGTCGCCGTCGAGTCGCACAGCACTCGCAGAAGTACGTGGTGGAAGTCACAATTGTGTCCACTGCGCACTCACCGACATGCGCTCGCGCACACTCACAACGTGCAAATACGTTTACACAAATTGCACGCGCACACGCCCGCACACACACGCAAATACGCCACACTCTCTACCACGTGTACCGATACCAATATCTGGGAACATATTTGGAAGTAGCCTTTGGACAATTACGCACACATAATAACTCTTGCAATACAATGCCCCGTCTCATCCCCCCCCCCCCCCCCCCCCCGCGCACACACCACATTTCAGGCTGAGCTCGAATACAACGAGTCGCACGAGAGCAAGTCAATCCACGTTCTATTCCCGGTGACGCCGCGTGGACGTCTTGTGGACGTGGCGCGCGCATTCGTCGGCGAGTCGGCGTCACTCCCTCCCATTCGCGCCGTGGTGTGGACGACCACCCCCTGGACAATACCAGCGAACGTCGCCGTGTGCGTGAACGAAGCCGGAGAGTACAAGCTCGCGTGGGACCGGGACAGGCGATACCTCGTGCTTGCCGTCGCCGGCGCACATGCCAAGTCCCTGGGCGAGCGGGGCCTCTGCGATCCTTCGTCTGTGTCCGACGGCATTCTTGGATCGGCGCTTGCGGAGAGCGAGTGCGCGCACCCACTCGATTCTGCACGGCCGTCCCCACTCATAGTCGGACGTCACGTGGTCGTGGATGCGGGGACGGGTCTCGTGCACACGGCCCCTGCGCACGGCCACGAGGACTTTGAGGTTGCGCTGAAACACGCACTGAAGATGGTCTCTGTGGTGGACGACGCCGGGCGGTTCACGGCGGACGTGGGCTTCCCGTCGCTCGTGGGCAAGGCTGTGCTAGGCGAGGGAAATGAGGCCGTGTTGCGGCTGCTGAGGGATGCCAATGCACTCGCGCACGAAGGAAAGACAGTGCACAGGTGAGTGGTGCCCGCATCAAGTGCGTTTGTGCGTGTGAGTGTGTTGCCTTTCTACGTTGTGCGTGCGTGCCTGTACGGTGTCACAGTCAACATTCTGCGCTGAAACACGCCTATGGTCTACTCCGGCCCACGCAGCTACCCCTACGACTGGAGGACCAAGAAACCCGTCATTCTTCGCGCGACTCCGCAGTGGTTTGCGAACGTGGACGACCTGAAAGCACGCGCACTCGAGCTCATATCGCATGTGAAGAGCGTCCCCTCCCACACTGGACTCACCCGCCTGCGGTCGATGGTGACGGGACGTGCGGACTGGTGTGTGTCGCGACAGCGGTCGTGGGGCGTCCCTATTCCCGTGTTCTATCGCCGGAACAACAATAACGACAGTAGCGACGGCGAGTGTGGCGAGTATCTGTTGGACGATGCGACGATCGGCCACATTCTGTCGGTTGTGCGCAAGCACGGCAGTGATGCGTGGTGGACCATGTCTGTCGAGGACCTTCTCCCCCCCGAACACAAGGCACTCGCGCCTGACCTCGTCAAGGGCACCGACACAATGGACGTGTGGTTCGACAGCGGCACGTCTTGGGCGACCGTCGTCCCTGCGAGGAAAGGCACGTCGGAGCGTTACGCCGACCTGTACTTGGAGGGGAGCGACCAGCACCGCGGGTGGTTTCAGTCGTCGCTGCTCACGTGCGCTGCGTCGGAGGGGCGGAGTCCGTACAAGGCACTGATGACGCACGGGTTCGTCCTCGACGAAAAGGGTGCGTGGCCGTTCGCACATAACGCATGTTTGCATTTGGGGGGTTCTGTTACTTTGACCTCAGGAGAAGACACGTTGGCACACTCGTGTTGTGCGCGTAATGATCTGCAGTGTGCGCTTCCGTGCAAGCTTCGTGCTCAGTTGCGGCGTGCATGACGCGCAGGGCGCAAGATGTCCAAGTCGCTTGGTAACGTCGTGGACCCCGCCTTCCTCGTTCGTGGCGAGGCGTCGTTTTCTGCTGCTGCGGGTGCGAAGAGCAACGACGGTGCGCACGACTCCAAGGGTCAAAAGAAGGGCGCGCAGACGAAGATGGGCGGGTACAGCAAGAAAGGCTATAGCCTCGACGTGCTGAGACTATGGGTGAGCCATCCCACGTCAGGGAGACTGACTGAAGAATGCGTGGACACCCTGCTTGCTTTCGGCTTGTGCTGCTGTGTGTGCGTGTGGTATCACGTGACTCACCCCTTTGTTCTCCAACCCTGTTGTTGCCACGCAAAGGCCGCTTCGAGCCCCCTGCCGCACGACGTCAACCTCGGCCCCGTCGTCCTCGAGCGACACGTCGAGACGCACCGCAAGCTGCGGAACGTGGCGCGCTTCATGCTCGGCAATCTCGGCGGGTTCGACCCGTCTACGTCGGTTCCATATGGCGACTTGGAGTTCACGGACAGATGTGCGCTGTACCTGCTCGCGCGACTGTGCCGGTGAGAACTGTTCGGCTCGCAATTCACGTGCATGCACACAAAATCGACACGCGGCCGTATATGCCCCCCCCCCCCCCCCCCCTCTTTCCCCTCCCTTCCAAGAAAATACGAGAGCATGCGAAGGAACGATATCCTACTGTCCCGGACTTTATTCTAACCTCTCCTCGCTTTCGCACCCCTCAGCGAAGCGCAAAAAGGGTACGAAGAACACATGTTCCACGACGTCGTGCGCGAAATTGCGTCGTTTGCGACGAATATCTCTTCCTCTTATTTCGACGCAGTGAAGGATCGGCTCTATGCGGAGGCAAGGTGGGTCTTTCGTTTCAGCGGTAAACTTGCGAGTCTTTGAAACAGACAAACACACACACACACGCACGACACACTCACAAACACAAACACGCATTCACGTACCTTTCCCCTCGTTCTCTCTGCCGCTTTCAGGGACGGCGTCCGGAGGCGAGCATGTCAGACTGTGCTCGCGCACATGCTGGGCGCCTACGTGCGCGTGCTGTCCCCCATCGCCCCTTTCCTTGCGGAGGAGGTCGCCTCGCACAGCGCAAGCAACCCCGCCCTCGCGCGCGCTCTCTTCCCCAACGGCGGCGGTGCGGGCAGCGGCGGATGGGTCACGTGGGATCCTATGTGGGAGGACGCGCGTGTTGAGCACGAGCACCTCCTTGCGCTGAGGCTGCGCGCCTTTGTCAACCGCTGCCTTACGCTCGCACGCGAGAGGAATCTCATTGGGGCGTCGTCTGACGCCGCACTGCGCATTGACGTCGTGAGGACGTCACCGCTGCACGCGGCGCTGGCGGCGATTGAATCGGAGAGGGCCGGTGGGCTTGCCGACCTCCTCATTGTCTCGCACGTGACACTGTCGGCGGGCGATAAGCTGGAGATCGGGACCGCGGATAGCGAGACTGCAATTGCAAGGGCTGATGTTGTCGCCGTGGATGGCGGTGAGTGGCTTGCTTCACCCCTCTGTTCGCGCCCGACTCGTACGTGCCGCATGTGTGAATGTGTGCAAGTGTCTTGTGCGTCAGCGTGCACACCGTTCCACTGATTTGTGTTAGAGAAGGCGCGATGTTTTCGCTTAAGCCCTTGCGCCCCCCCGTTCGCTGCAGCTGCCCCGCCAACGGATGCCAACGTGCGTGTGACTGTGCTGAAGCCCTCGGACCACAAGTGCCCGCGCTGCTGGAAGTTCACTGCGCCGCAGCCGACGTCGCTGTGCGGCCGCTGCGCAACCGTGCTCGGCAAGTGAGCGCGCGCGGGTTGCGTGTGCCCTTGGGCTAGACGGCCGTGTGCGGGTATTACATAACGAAAAGTGCAAAATTGACGAGGATGTGCGTACACCTGTGGCAGCCAGGTCGTGTATTTTGTAATTCGTCTTATTCGTTCTGGCCAGAAAAGAGACGAAAGGGCTTCTCGATTCCCCTTTCGGCTTTGACGGCACAGTCCAACTTCCCAAACGCTCACAAAATGCGCCGATTAGAGGAGCGCTTGGCAGTCCTTGTGTGCGAACGCAGTGGCCGGTAACCAGTGGCTCACTCTGCGGCTGTCCTAGTCACGTGCGAGGGGCATGGGTTCGACGACTTATCGGCAATCGATGGCGAATTGAGAACAAAACGCCTGGGCAATGTCACCCCAGCTCGATGCATACGACGCCCTGCGGCACGCGCGCGGCTGCTGCGTCGAGAAGCGCGCGGTACTGCGCCCAGTCCGCCTCAATCTCGCCCTCGAGCCGTTCAATGTCGCGTGCGAGGCTCGCAATGGCGCTGTGGATGCGCAGCTGCGGTGCGCGGTGGTGGCGAGGCTGTCGCACGGTGGCGGACGCCTGCTCACTCCCCCTTTCTGCGGCGAGGACGAAGCCCGTCTGCTGGACAAAAGGGTGCGGGTTTGGGAGACACCGGAAGGGCGCGATGGCTGTGAGGGAGAGGGGGTGGGTAGCGTCAACATCGACTTGACAATTTCCATCCAATTTCTCGCATATCTCAATTGAGATGCTGACAGTTAGGCCGGGTACCACGGACGGTTGTCCATCGACTCCACAGTCTATTAGAGATAACACGCGCGCGGGAACCCACCGTCGCTTGCCGCAGTTTTCGCGGAACTTCGCCGCCCAGAAGGCGCCGCTGCCGAAGCACTCTGGAGCATCTGCTGCGTCAAATTAGCCCAACGGCGTGGCAATGAATTGGGAGCGTGGCGTTGTGTGGGGGAGAGAGAGCACGACGTGACACCGCTTGAGTAAAAGTCGCCATCACCCACATTGTCGCTGTCCGCTGTTACCTCGGCGCCGTTCTCTCCGCACCACTCGTTCGCTATTGGCTGCTGCACGCACAATGAACATTGGCACGGGCGAATTCAGCCATCAACCCAAAGTAACATCGGCGAATTCCACCGCCACGTGCGTATTGTAACAAACGGGCACTCAAACGTATGCTGCGCGCACACGTACACCCAACACACGCGCACACACAGACAGGCGTGTACTCACCATCCACGCAAAGAAGGCACGCGCGACCGCCCTGCTTGCGCTCACACGCTCAAGGGCACTCTCGAGCGTCTTCATCGCGGCCATTGTGGCGCTTGCAAGCGTCGCATCCGCAAGCAACATCGCCTCAGCCACCGTCGGTGCACACGCGGGCCCGATGGTCTGATCGATGCCAATCAAGGCGCCACTCTCCCGCACGCTTAGGGACGCAGAGCGCGCGTGGGCGTACTTTCGTTGGACGGACTCGACCAGCCGCCCCTTCTCTCTTCGCAGCATGTTGGCGCGCCGCACGGACGCCTTGACGTGGCCATTGAGTAGGGTAAGCGTCGTCAAACGAAACTCGTCCTGAAGTATGCAGCGCATCGAGTGATACAACAACTGTGAGAACGGCTCTCGACACACGTGCGCTCTTCAACCCTTCCAAATGAGTCAATGCACACTACCCGTAGCGCAGTCTCCTATGCCCCGCACACACACTCTCCGCCTGTTGTCGCAATACACAGAGAGCGCCGACACCCACCGCCCCATCGCTGTCTCCCAGTCGCGCACACCGCCCCTCCATTCCCTTCGACAGCTCATCCACCAACGCCACCGCTAATGACGCCGCCCTCGCACGATCCGCCAGAGTGACGCCAAACTCGTCTCCAAACGGAGGGAGCGATCCCACGTTTACGCGCTCGTCCTCTCTCTTCTTCTTCGCCGCGTTTGCCGACTCGGTGCGCGTGAGGGGTTTCCCGCTAGGCTTCGACGACAGTGCGGGTTGAGGTGCGCTCGAATGAGACGCGTCAGAAGGGCGCAGTGTGGCCACCCTGAGAGCGTGGCAGCGGAAGAAATCGGAGCGTGCGAGGAACCACGCAAACGCAAGTAGGATGTCGCTGCAAGGGGCAAAAAGATGTGAGACTCGATTCAACTGTAGAGGCGTGCATGCACGTGTGTCCAGCATGAACTGTGATATGAAACACTGGAGCGGCGTGAGAGGCAAGTAAGCAGCGATAGAGAGATGGATACAAATGCCAATGGCTCACCGACTGCCGATGCCATCCCCGTCATACACTCGCGCCGCACGGTAGCCGTAACGCCACAGGGAAGCGCGCACAAACGCAGTGGCAAGGCCTGCAGGTCGCAACACACGGACACGACGGGTGAGCACGTGCGTCGGCCATATTACGGTGGGTCGCAACATAGAACAACAACGGAGTGAGCGCACAGGAAGTGTGGGCCATTCTCGCTGTAACATTGTAGGCTAAAGTACCGTCGCCGATGGGTTCCTTGGACCAAACGACCGCGAGAGCTTCAATGGGCGCATCTGTGTGAAGTCCGCACGTCTGTTCCACGACGAACAGGCGATGCAGCGCGAAGAGCAGCGGGGAAGTCTGCGAAAACAGAAAAAGAAAGGGGAAAACAGACGAATTGCTCAGAAGTCTCTCTATTGGCACACAAACTGACGTTTGGCACACTCGCAGCATGTACGCACAGACACAGACACAGACACTCAGCACAGACTCACGCACACGGGAGATGCGCGCGCACACACACACACGCGCGCACACACACACACACACACACACACACACACACACACACACACACACACACACACACACACACACACACACACACACACACACACACACACACACACACCGCGCGCGCGTCGAGCACTAGACACCACGTACCAATGTTGTGAGCCTCGTCGAAAACAACAACGGACTCCTTCGCAAGCTCCTTCGAAACAAGGTCGGCAATTTTCGGATCGAGCAGATAGTAATAGCTGTACACGACCACATTCGCAAACGTAATCTGCGAGGCACCGAAAGGGGAGAGACAAAAGCGGTACGTCAATGTACGCAAGGACAAGGCGAGCTTAAACACAACAAGAGCCCGAGAGAGTGAATAGTTGATAAGCAGGAAGACGTCGCAGTGAGTCATTGCCCGCGAGCGGGACGGACAAAAGGAACGAGTCCGTTGCTCTATGTTCCATTACTGTCCACGCACCATGTGTCGCGAGAGAAAGTAGGGACACCACCCGCGACCGCCACCAAACGCTTTGATGTCGTCAAGCGAATATACGCCCGAAGGCAGCATCGCTTGGCGGCCGCTCGTGTCGAAGCCCTGTGTGCGGTTGGCGACGACAAAGGGGGCAGAAAAGAGAGAGCACATTGAGTGTATTCGAGAGAGGAGAAGACAGGAGGGCGAGTGGTGTCCACTTCGATCGTGGACGGACTTTCTGAAAAAATTGCTCGCACACACACGCGCGGCAACTTACGCATCCACACCAACAAACGGCACCAGTGCTTTGCAACCGACATACACAAACTGGACGCAAGCCGATCCCTCGCACACACCTCAAAAAAGGAGCACACGGGAACGCTCGCGTCCTGCTCGTGCTTGGCGCGCACCCACGACGCCGTAATCGACCTGCACGCCGCATCCACGCGCTTCCCGTCGCGCTCGCGGCTCACCTGCAATTCGCACACGGGCCAACTGTGAGAACGCAAACGGCCCGTTCGCCCACGACCCGACACCGAGAGCGACGCCGAGACAGCAGAAAGGGCTCTTCCACGCGAGATATGTGCTAACACAAAGCGACACTTCACGTGACTTTGGTACGCAGCCATGGAACAACAGAGGGAGGCCACTGGCGCACCTCTGGGTTCACGCAGAGGTTCCTTCGTGACGTCAGGCCGAGACCGAGGAACTTGGGCATGTCCGCGCCTCGCTCCTTCTTGATAAACTCAATAAGATTTTTGAGCTCCTCCAGCACCTGCGCGGCCACACACGACGTGAGACCAAGCACCGCACGCAACAACACCGAACGACCTTTCTGCTGTCAAGAGATATCTGGCATCCTTCCATATGTTACAATGACACATGTCCCGAGTTACGCAAAGCGCATGGTGACGACGACTATTGAACCACCTTCTCGATTTCGGGAACAGTGCGAGAGCAATAAATAAGTTTTCCGATTTGTGGGTTGGCCTGCGAATGCCCAATGAAGCAGTGGTCAGAAGCGTGTTTAACAGACACACCATGACAAGCACACGCGCACGCACACACACACACACACACACACACACACACACACACACACACACACAACAATACACACCTACACACAAATACACACCCACACCCACACACCCACAAATACACACCTACACACAAATACACACCTACACCCACACACCCACACACCATGTGTACAAGCGCACAATCAATGCGTTCAACACAAGCGCGTACCACCCACACACTTGCCATGGCACTCACCATCTGATAGGACACAATGAGCGACAGGAGCGAGACAGTCTTTCCGGTGCCGGAAGGCATCTCCAGCACACAGTGGCCCTACCGACGACAAAGCCACCGCAAATTAGCATCGGTCTATCGAGGCACACCTTAAGAACAGGCACACCTACGCGGGTGCATTGCTTTCCCCCTCCCTCCCCAAGCCCCACCTCCTTCACACGCACACGCGCACCACTCTACCTTGGCATCGAGGGTCCGCTTGAGCTCGCGCATGTACTGGTACTGCTCCGGGTAGATGTAGTCATACGGAAAGTAGACCAGCAGGCCGTCCAGGTTGATCCTGGAGGTGTATCACACATTAGGAGAGCTTCGCAGAATGTCGCAGTGGGGTGTGTGTGTGCGACAGCGCGAGAGGGAGACAAGAGCGAGATAGAGAGAGAAGGAGGCCTGCATACGCACACACACACACGACATGCGCTGCCGCGAGACCCACTTCATGGTTGCGTTTTTGCTGCCCCTGCAGAGCGAGCGGTTGTGTTGTCTGTCGCGTCGCGATCATATGCAGCCGCAGCAAATTCAGAGCGCCATCCACTCATTAACGCAATACCGCAACACACGCACGCACAGCACACACGCACACACACGCACAGAGCAATAACCGCCTGCCGCTGTTTTCAGATTGGTGGGTGACGGCCGACCTGCATCAGCTGTTTCACGCGTCCCGAGATCTCGGTTAGACATGTTACTCCCAAACGTTACTCATAAATTTTGGCGAGATCTCGGCGAGGTCTCGTTGCCCTTGGACACCAGTCTTTAGCCAACTACCGAAACCAAACCATTGAAATCGCTGTGCTCGTCCCTTCTTTTCGTCTGCGGGCCGCATGACACGCACGCTGAGGAATGGCGAGCGCGTACGATAAGGGCCTTGCGGCGCTTGTGCCGGCGATTAAGGGCCGGAGCCGCTCGGTCAACCTCAACGGCCTGTCGCTCGAGATGGTCCCACCGGACATTGCCATGCTGGCAGCCGTCACGACGAAGCTATCGCTGAAGGACAACAGCCTCAAGGAGCTGCCCCGCGAGGTCCTTGCGCTCGTCCACCTCGAGTTTCTCAACCTCGGAAATAACCGCATCGAACACCTTCCGAGGGAAATTGCGGAGCTCGAGAGGCTCGAAACGCTCTACGTGTACGGCAACCGGCTCGTCTCGATTTCGCCCGACATTCGGCGCCTCGGAAATCTCACCGTGCTGAATTTGAACAACAACAACTTGACGGAATTGCCGGCGGAGCTGTTCTCGCTGCCGAAGCTGCGCATCTTTAGCGCGGACAACAACCGGCTCAAGGGCGTGTCCAAGGAAATTGGGAACCTGCAGACCCTGACGGACCTCAGCCTCAGCGGCAACCAAATATCAAGGTAATTCGCGTGCGTGTGGATATGGGCGTTTGTGCGGCCGACTGTTGTGCCTGTGAGCTGTGTGTTAACAAGTCGCGTGACGACGAGAGTCTTCGATTGTTATCGCCAACTGTGAGAATGCATGTCGTGTGTGCGACTGCGTCTGTCGCCAACGTCGCTTCCCGGTTGCTCTATCTGATCTCCCCCTTATGTTGCGTGCCTGCAGATTGCCCGAGACACTGACGCGCCTCGAAAAGCTCGTCCGCTTGAACCTCTCCGACAACAAAATCAAATTCCTCCCAGACTACATTTCGCGCATGAAGCACCTCGCCTTCCTCGACGTCTCCCTCAACCGCCTCGTCGGCTTTCCCTTCAGCGTCTCTCGGCTCAAGCTGCGCGAGTTTCACTACGATCGAAACCCGCTCATCACGGGCACGACGGTCGTTGTCGTTGAAACCGAGTACGAGCCGCTCAGTCTCCGCGAAATGGCCGCGCGCACCTTGCTCGAAAAGTGCCAGCTGACGCCGGACATGGACACGAATGTCCTGAAGATCCTCGCGCGCGGCCGAAAGTGTGGGCTGTGCGGTCGCCCGTTCGTCGACACGTGGCTCGAGTGCGTGCGTTTCACGAGCCTCGCCGAAGCGCACAAGACGCAGGAGCGCCGCGAGGCGGCCAAGAAGCTTCCGCCGTCGCAGCAACGGCAGCAGATGAAGCTCGAGAAAGAGGCGGAGGCGGCACTGCAGGAGAAGGAGCGCGAAGAGATGCGGACCGGGCACATGGATACCAAGGGGAAGGTGCCGCTGATCGTCAATCTGTGCTCGTGGAACTGCTTCCACTCGCACCAGCACTCGCTTCTCGGCATCATCCACGCGCACGGCAACCGTCCCGCCACAAGCATGGACTAGCCGTTTGCGTCTCGTCGCTTCGTGCGTGTGTGTCGCTCCGTTCGATATCTGTTTTGCGCTCCATTTGTGTGGCGTTTTCCTTTTCGCGATTGCGTACGCTGTGTGAGCTACGCATGCGAGTAAGACCAACGAAGACGGCCGGCCCTCTTCGATAACAAATGATACACGCCATCCCCATTACAATCCGAACATTAGGGCTTAGCATAAGAGCGTTTACACACGCCAGCGATCACGACGCGACGCACGCACGATACGCAAGACACGCGGCGCAAACAGCGGGAACAAACTAGTCTAGCGGACAACCGACAAGCAAATAGCATGCCTAATCCCAGTCTCATAGAACGACGGGCGCATGGCCTGCTTAATCCTGCTCGTCCGCGGGCGGCGCAGCACCGGCAGCGCGGGGCCCGAAGTTCTGCGAGAAACAAACACGCAAGCGATTAGACTATGGTATTCAACCACACACACACACGCACACACTCACACACAGAGACACACGGGCCTCGCACGAATTGAAATGGAGTTTCCTCACACGGACACGAACGATCACGAAATGCAGCCAGGCGCACACAAAGACAGTAACACACATATGCCGTCAAGGCGGCAGTTTACCTCAGGATCGAGCTCGGCGAGGAGCATCTGGAACACGGGCGCAGGGAGCGACTGCTGGAGGACCATGACGAGGCGCGTGGGCTGGTCGCACACGCGGACGGCGTTCGCAATGTGCTTGACGGCCTCCTCGAACCGGCCTGAATGTAGACGACGCAATTAACATTGCTCCACACGGCCAAAAACTTCTATACCCACAACACAAATACGCATGCACATGCACACACATGCAACTCCACACTCATAATGTGAATGCAGACAACAAGTTTAACGAAAGATGGATGCAACTGTGAAGCGGTACACTGACAAAGGCATGCCCATCTCAAAGCGATCACGTCGTGTAACGAGTAACTCACCCGTGGCAAGGAGGGGTTCGCTCCGCTGCATCTCCTCGAGGAAATAACGGTGCGCGGCCTCCGCGTCGGCAAACTCGGGGATGCCTGAAGAACCCTTCGCCTTCTTCCGCTCAGCGCGCTCACGCATGCGCCCTACAAACAAAAATGCAGTGCCAACGACCGAGATCAGAATCTCCAGTCAAATCACGTGCCGAAAACGCCCACGATCGCGGCACGAAAGACTCTAAAACAACGGCGTGTGAACGTAGTGTTGCGCACCGCCGCCGCCGCCACCCACTCTGCTTGACCTTCTCCCTGTAGTCCGGTTGGCTTCTCCTCCAGCTGTCAAAGTACACGCAGTAGCCGACGGCAGCAACGCCCGCGGCGAGCGCGAGGCCCGTTCCCATTCCGATCTGCATCTTCCACGACAGCGATCCCTCCACTCTAGACAAAAACGCTCATGCACAGAAGCGTCGCACGTTTCCTTGAAAAAGGTGAGTCACTTCGTTACCCGTGTGACAACAACTGTAGCCTTGATGCGCGATGCACGTGTCAATCACAAAAGTGACCGAGATCTCGCTACATTATGGTCTTGTGACGGCATGGTCACGTGGCTGACCAAAACACCCGACGTGATGTCATCTTTGGAACGGGCCGTTGCGTAATTCGGTCAGCAAATTTTCATAGTCATTTCATAGTGAGCGATATTTATTAAAGTCGATTAAAAACAGAATGCAAAAAAAAACGACCAAGTCGATTTGATGACGAAATTGGCCAAATAACGCTGCAATTCCATACATTTTCCATAGTGAACGACCGCCCAAAATAATACACCGTTGGCCTACGTCATCAAAGCGACACATTCGCAGTTTGGCGCCCACAACCACTGACCACACGCACACACACACACACACACACACACACACGCACACGCACACACGTCACGGCACTTGAGGTGTGGCTCTCGCGTTGGTTGCCCTCTGCGGTCGAGCTCATTGCAATCGTCCCAATTTCGCCGACTGTGGCATTACGTGCGGGTTGCCGGGAAGGCGTGTGTGTCCTTTGAACCCGTCTGTGGGCGCGGCGAAGTGCATTAGCCGCGGACTCGTGTTCTCCCATTTACGTGGGCACTTGCGGCTGTCAGACCCAGACGGTCGGTGGTGCGTGTATTCGCAGTGTACGGTTTTTGTGGAATCAGCCACGGGCGGTTGCGGGTTTTTGCTGCTGCACACCCACGACGAACCCTCTGTGGCTTGCGAATCGTCAGCAGCACTTCGCGCACGTTTCGGCTGCAACTTCGGAAAAGCGTGACGCGCATCTCCGTTCTGACGTCTACGTCCGATTTACGTGGGGTGATAACAGCAGCCGTCTCCGGCGAGCGCAGCAACTAATCACCGGCCGCACAATCGCACGAGGATGCCAACGATGGTAGACCAGCTCGCAGTTTCAGCCGCGCTGATCCCCGGTGGTGTCGGTACGGAGGCGCCCTTTACTGCCGATGCCGCGAAGCGAGATGCCGCCGACAAGAGGCCAATGCACCCGCGCCGAGTGCGCAAGGAGCGCGTGACGGATTTCGATGACGACTTTGACGGCCGCAGCGAGAGCAGCGGGGCCACTCACGAGAGCACCGAGGCCGACCTTCAGGGCGCCGAACTTCTCGCGTCGATGTTTACAGTCTCTCGACACAACAGCACGAGCAGCAACGACGAGTCGCACTCTGTGAGCGCCTCTCCGTCGGCGCCGCCGGCGAAGCGCGGATCGCGTGCCAAGAGCGGGTCTCAGACGGTTAACAAGCGAGTCAAGCGCCTCGAGGAGAACCGCCTTGCCGCGCGCCGTTGCCGCGAGAAGAAGAAGGAGTACGTGAAGACGCTCGAGGAGCGCCTGCGACGCATGGAGTCGTGGAACAGGAACCTCGTCAGCGACTTGCAAATGGTGCAGGAGGTCCTGTCGAAAGCGTACGAGTCGGGCTCGTTGACGCACCCGCGGGTGAAGCTGCCGCTCGCGAGCCTCTCGGCGGTTCACTCTGCGTGAGCGCGTTTGCGTGTATGTGCCGTGTCGTCCTATAGTAACTCTCTTTCGCACTCATACATACCATACACTCACACGCATTTATACTCTTGTCTCATCTTTCGCCTTGCCTTACTCTCCATTTTTTCGTCGTCGCCTTGCGTTGCGCGCAATTCAATTCTCTCTCTTGACCCTCCGTTTTTCCCCGTCGCACCCGTTCGTGCCGGCGTTGGTGCTGACGCGGCATTGCGTGCGAGGCAGAAATGCCTATTCTCTCATAATACACACACCACGTTATACTCTCTACGCGCGGTTCTGATATGTTGCATGTCTCTCTCGCGTAATCAAGACGTGCTCAATACTCTCCACTCAAAACAGATGATTCAATATTCAATTCACATGCCATAGTGCATGAGATGATTCGACGACCGCGACGAGATTGAATTTTCTCTCGCGCGCACGCGCTTCGACCACATCACCTACCCGCCGGTCAGCTTCTTCAAGCCGGTCGAATACAACGGCCACCATTGCGACAGGCCGAGAGTATTGCATTCCGCTCGTCGTGCTAGGAAATGGTGGGTGCCGACGCAACCGTGCGTGCCCGGCGCCCGGACTGCGACGATAGCGCCGGATGTGCTGGCTGGCCGTCCACCGTGAGTTAGACCGCGTGGTCCCAATGATCCGAGTGCCGGCGAGTACAAGGGCCGTCCTGTTCGCCCGCCGGTGGTCGAGTTCAGTTGCGCCCTTGCAAAACGGACCTCCCGACTTTGCGGATGACTGGCAACTCGGGCTTCTTTGGCACAGAGTACATCTCAGGCGGGTCCATCACGCGTGCCCGGCCGGGCGCCGCGGCGTCGGCTGTTTTGACCCGCGCGGCCGGCGCCAGTCGCGTCACGGCGCCGGGACGCCTGAGTGCCCAGGTTCTCGTGGTCCGGCCGGCCCCTGTCGAGTCACGGGTCCCTACTGGCACGCGACGCCACAATAAACACACTCGGCCGCTCTCGGGAACACGCCCGCCGGCAGCGCTGTCCGGCGGTAATCGAGGGCTGGCGATTTCGGTACGCCGGCTTTGACTGGACGGGCACGTGCCGGGAACCAAACCCCCACCCTGTCACCAAATGCACATCATCAGCTGTTTTACACACGCTGGCACACCCACGTGAAACCACGACCCATCGAAGCAAAATCGCGCAGTTCCTCCCTTTTCCGACAGCGTGCCCAATAACCATGGAGAGGCATTTGGCGGCGGTGCGCGCGGCCGCCTCCAGCGCCGACGCGGAGACTGCCCCGGACGTCCTCTTCACCGCGTGCTGCGTGGGCGAAGCAGACGTCGCAGAGGCCATGTTTCGCAAGTTCAAGACGGCGGAGGCGTGGGCGCGGACCGGAAAGGCACTCTTCTGCGCGGCGCTTTGTGGAAAGGAGGAAGTGATTGAGCGGCTGCTGTCGCTGGGGTTGGACGTGCGTGCGGCGGCAATTAAGCGGTACAAGGTGAAGGACGAGGACGTGTCCGACAACGAGAGCTCGGAGGACGAAGAAAGCGACGAAGACGCGTCGTACTACGGCGAGAGCAGCAGCGATAGCGACAGTGACGAAGACTCGGACGAGGAAGATGCCGGTGAAGATGACCAGTGGGAGGACGTGGAGAGCAGAGAGGAGGAGGAGGAGGAGGGCGACGGAGGCGCGGACGAAGCGGACGAGAGCGACGATGGGAGTGGCGGGAGTGTTGAAGAAGGGGAGACTACGAACGCTGCGAACCCTGACGAGCCGGAAGAGGAAGACGACGAGCAGTTGCTGCGCAGGCATGTGACGCGCATGGCGTTATTGCAGTGATAGCGGGCGCGCTGGTATTGTCTGTAGCAGCGTTTGTACGGCTACCTGAAAATGTGTACGTGTGAGCGGACGCGTGTGTGTTGTGTGTATGAAGTGCTTACGTGCGTGCGTGCGTGTGTGTGTGTGTGTGTGTGTGTGTGTGTGTGTGTGTGTGTGTGTGTGTGTGTGTGTGTGTGTGTGTGTGTGTGTGTGTGTGTGTGTGTGTGTGTGTGTGT
>CALSCQ010003156.1:0-42300 GCA_943704525.1 Pigoraptor vietnamica | reverse complement strand
CCCCCCCCCCCCCCCCCCCCCCCCCCGGCACAGCGTACTTGCTCTTAGCGTGCGCGTACATCGTGTGTGGCCGTGATTTCGCTGCTATCTCCACGTCTTAATTTGCATTTCGTGTGTGCAGGGCCTGGACTTTGACACGGGCTTGAGCGACCGCGGTGCAGCGACTGTCGGCGCGCTTCTGGAGGAAGTGCACGAGAAGGCGGGCCGTCTGCGCCTGTGGTCTGTCGTGCGGCACACGAGCGGCATGCTCGGACGTCGCGTGCACAACCTCGCCGAGGCCCTCACGTACCTCCTCATCGCACAGAAGCACGTGTCTGTCGGCCTTCCCCCACGCGAAGTCAACATCAACCGGCCCCTCCCTCCCGACGAGCTCAAGGACGTCATCTTCAGCGCGCACGGCGAAGATCTGAGCGGCGCCGTGCTCACGCAGGAACTCATCGTGTACCTGCACATGTTTGTGCGCTCGGACCCGACCCTCTTCGAACAGATGCTGCGCCTCCGCGTCGGCCTCATCATCGAAGTCATGCAACTGGAGCTCTCGCGTGACCTCGCCGTCGACAAGCTCGAGGCTGCCGACCGCCTCATGCGCCTCAGCCCGTTTGGCGTCAAGACGCTCCTCCACCGCGTGCTCAGCGGGTCGGAGTTTGCGGTCGTGGCGTTCGACTCGCAAGACCCTTCCGCCGCGATCAGTCCCGGGACAATACGGCAGGCTCCCGCGGAGTCGGTGATGAACGAGGAGGGCATGCGCGCCGCCGGCGTCGACCCGCTTCTCCTGCGCGAATCGACGCCGAGCCCCGTGCCGCACCTCGGGAACGGACGGGCGCAACCGAAGGAAGACGTCCGCTACGGCACGACGAAGAAGGGACAGTGGCTGTGGCGGCGACAGCTGGACGGGACGCTCAATCGCACGCCCGTCAAGTTTTACAGCCGCGTTTGGCGCGTACTCTCTCGGTGCCACGGGCTCAGCTCGCACGGCTTTGTGTTGCCGCAGCACCCGACGATCCAGGAAATGACGCCGAATGAGCTCAAGTTTGCGCTACGCGTCGAGTCGCTGCTCAACTCGATTCCCCTCCCCGAAGGCCGCCAGGTCGCGGTCGAGACGCTGGTGCTGCTGAGCGTCATCGTCGAGCGGAGCCCTGGCTGGAAAGTGGAGGAGGTGATCGCGCTCGATGCGATCGTGAACGACGCCGTCGCGATGTTCACGGAGGACTTGAAGGCGCGCATTCGCATGGCCACCGTCGCCAACTCGAGCGCCGGGTCGCTGCGGGGGTCTCTCGGCCACTCACCGTTGAATCCGCTCTACGCGAGTGCGTCACCTTCGGGCGGTGCTGCCCCGTCAACTGGCGCTTCGGTTGCTGTGACGGCGGAGGGACAGCGCGCAATGGTCGGACCTTCGGCTGTGCACGTGCCTGCCGTTTTGGGTCCTCTACCGGGCGTGTCGACGCCGTCGCCGGCACCCTCTCCGCCGTCTGTGACCCCTAACCCACCCAAAGCGCTGTCGCCCGCGGAGTACTTTGAGCGGTTCTGCGACTGTGCGCCGAGTGGCCGTTACGGGACGATGGCGTACCTCGGCAACGCGCTGAGCAAAAAGTTCCGGTCGTCGTTCGAGGGACAAACGTGCCCCATTTCGTGAGGCGTTATATAAAGGTTTTGTATACTCGGCTTGGCCTCTCGCCCACAATAATCGAGTCTGCGGCACTCTTATTGAGAATCTGCCGGCATGTATGTGGGTTTTGTGTGTATGTATTGTATGCGCGATAACGGCAAATCGACTTTCCTTTTACGGATGAACGTGTCAAAAAAATGCCAGCATTGACAATCGAAAGTGCTGGCTAAGGTTCGGGTTGTACCTTTTCCATTCTTTTGTTTATTTTAGTAATGCCTATTGTCACGGCTTGACTTAGTTCCCTTTCATTGTGTATTGGCCTGCGGCGTCCCCCCCACAAAGTATTGGGGCATATACAATTTCGTTACGCTGGAAGCCGTAAGTTCACGGGGATACAGAAACTGAACGGCCGGCTGGCACCGACGGCATCCGAGATTCAGTGCCGCCGGCGGCCGTGGCCATCTGATGTCGTCACGGCGGCCTCGTACCCTCTCCACTCCAAGGAAATGGATTCCGAGAACACGGCGCGTCCCCGCCGTGCCGTGGAATGGCGGGTCAGCCGGCGGCGGCCCCGGCGGCGGTCGCCAAGCCGGCGCTGCGCCGGCGCGTGGACGCGGCGCGCTGGCGCGCCGGAGTCGCCACGTCAGCTCTCCGTCGGCTGCTGCCGAAAGCTAAGCACATTTTGCGCGTCGCCGGCGCGGAATTGCCCCGTGCGTGCCTGAATTTCCTGGCGACGCACACCAGGACCGTCCTGGAAAGCGTGGCGGTTGTTTGCTTCGTCCTCTTCCACTTCGCAAACAATCCCTACACGGCGAGTCGCGTGTCCGCTGCGTACGGCCTAGCGTGTGCCCTCTGCAGCGTGGCGATTCGTAACGGGCTTCGGTGGCCCACGGGCGTGCTTGCTACGTGGGTTAGACTCCAGAACACGGCGTTGCTAATGGGCGCTCTCCTGACCAGATGTTCGGACTCGTCAAGTTCGGGAGGGGTGCCACGGTGTATGTCGGCGTGCCCGTGCGCGCCATCAACCCGTTCGATGTCGGCTATGCAGTGGCCCTTCTGCTCGTTTTTCTGTGGATCGGCACCGTTAAAGTGGCATTCGATGCGGCGGAGAAGGCGGCGCACGGAAGCGACGCAGGCGCTAGCGGCCGCACCGTCTCTGATCGGTCACATGCGGGACGAAGTCAAGCAGGCTCAGGAGGCTGCGGCGCGCGCACGAGACGACGCGAACCGTGTGGCGCAGACGGTCACCCGTTCGCAGGCGGAGACCGAAGCAGCACGTCGCGCCGCTGCGCACGCAGAGCAGATGGTCCGCGAGGCGCAGGCCAGGCCGAACCAGAATTCAGATTGATGAACGATTGCGATTGAGCCCGCCTGACACCATCGGTCACGGGCCGTCGTTTTTCCCTCAGGGCTCTTCGCGGTGCGTCTCCGCCAGCCTGTGACTTTGCAAAACAACAATTAAACACGTCGGGTCATCAAAGCAAACCGTATCTATATTGGTGCGGAGCCGGCACACATGCAGCGAATGGTTCATCACTAACTCGACCAGGCTTAAGCCAGCGACAACGCCAACCGCGCTACCGTTTCGAATCGGCGTGCGGTAGTTGCAACAACCGTGTAAATTGCGCCGGCGTCGACTCCAACCGAGTCGAATGCCACGTCCTGCTTAGAGTGGCGTTCTGCGGGGTTGCCGATAGTCTCGATTTAAGGTGCTGTCGCCCAGATCGGACGCATGCCCAGAATCGACTGATAGCCACGAATTACCGCGGTGTCGCTCAGATTGCGCGCATGCCCAGCAGCGACCGCATCTGCTCCATCAGGAAGAACGAGATGATCGTGTGCGGCGCGAGGCGGAGGTAGTTGGCCTGCCACGCCTTCAAGAACGCCCGAGGGCCCTCCTCCGCAAAGACCTTGCGCACGCAGTCGAGCGGGCCGCGGTACTTGCCCTCGCGATCGCCCATGATACGCGTCTTGATCAGGTCCACCGGCGTCGTCGCCGTCGTCGTCACGAAGCCGGCGAGCAGGCTGGCGCACACGTGAAGCGAGAAGCCCTCCTTCATGCCGAGCACGGGCACGAGCAGATCGTTCTTGATGGCATCGTACGACCCCAGCTGACTCGACGTGAGGACGGCCGCACGCACAACTGTCGGACCCACACCGCGATACAGGCCGTTGTAACCGATGCCCTCCGTCCGCGCAATGACGGCGAATGCGTGGAACGTGTTGCGGTAGGGAACGGGCGACGAGGGCGTCGCGGCCTGGAACCGCGTCTTGACAAGGTCCGTCGGGTTGGCGATGGCGCTGCCGACGGCGCCGCTGATCAACGAAGCGAGAAACTTTGCGATCACCGACTGCGACGAGGCGGCCGCGGGGGCCTTGTCGCCGGAGAGCGCGTGAAGGATGCCCTCGCGAATGGGCTCGTACGCGCCGATTCGAATGGACGAATAGGTCAGCTCGCGGATGACGGACGACTCGAGGCTGTCGCGAGAGTGTGCGGAGATAGAGGACACGTCAGTCGCATGTGGAAAGTAGACAGTGGAAGAGTCGGCGTGTCGAGTGTGTGATGGAGGACGTCAGTTCGCATTAGGGGGGGTAGACCGCAGCAGTCGGCATGAAGGTTTCGCGGAGAGGGAGTGTGAAGAACGCGCATGGACGCAGAGTGGACACTCACCCGCGCGCAAACCCGCGCAGTCCCTCCGTCTTGAATATGCGCACGCCGCAGTGGAGAAAGCCGCGGTAGTGCTCTGCGCCCACACCCAGTTTGCCACTGCGCTGCATCTGCAGGCGAATCTTGATCGTATCGACAGGGTGGACAACTGCGTGCATGAATGCGTCAGTTTGTCGCTCTAAGGCACAATCACTCGCACACACACACTACACGCGATTGCAATGCGGGCCTTCGCTGCAAAGCACACACACTTGTGGACGTTATGGCACAAGAAGTGCCGCCGATGAGGAACTTCACAAACGTGCTGTCCGTCTGCGTCGTGCGCGGCGTGACGGCGACGGCGACGGGAAGGGGCAACGTGGCAACAATCGGAGTCGGCTGCGAGCCGCTCGCCGCAATCACCGCATCGCTCTGCGACATTTTCTTCGATAAGTGTGAATGAAGACGATTGTTGAGGCGAGGAAGAAGAGGAGAAGGCTTTTGTGCCTTCACGAGGGAGGGCGCGGTATCGTGCGCACGTGTGGCGTGCACGCTTTCGCACGTTCGCTTTGATCGCGGTGGTTGAGTGGCTGTTTCCCGATGGCACACGCTCTGCTGATAATAGTAAACACAGATCTCAACAGTACATTTATGGCTATTATCTGACCAATAGTAGCTATTAATATCCAATATGATGCTCTCGATGTCTAAAATTGGTTAATTCACTTTCAACGTGACTTGAAATACGTGCGGGAGCAACCCCATCAATCCTCCAACTTTCGTTTCCTTGCCGCCAGCAGGTCTGGAAGGGAAGGAGCAGCAGCGTGAGCACGTGCGTGTACACACACATGCACACAGGGAAGGAGCTCCGAGGGGCGTGCATGCACGCACGGTAGCACGGCTCCAACGTGAAGAGCGAATTGAATGGGAGGCCCCACGACAGCAGGAGGGTAACAACTGACATGGCACCGACCTTCATCGGTTACAGGGTCGTGTGCCTGAAGCATTGGTATAAAGTTCGATGAGCCATTTATGCAGTGCAACGAGGCAATAAATCCAAGACACCCGTGCGCTCATCCGCTGCACACTCACCGCACTCGCAATCTCAAGCCACTGCAGAGCCTTTACGTCCGCGTCGTTCGGCGTGGGAGGAGTCTCAAGATTCCAGTACGAAAAGCCCGCAAACGTCGCAATTGGACGCGCAGCTCGCGCCTCACTGTCCGTGAGGGGTGTTTTCTCTTCGCGCAGCACCAGGCCTGGGCCGTGCAATGGTGGAGGGGTTCGAAATTACAAACAATCGCCTCAATGGTTCGCGAAGAAAAGATGCGAATGGAGAAAATGCCGAGACAAAAGGAATAGAAGTCACAGGCGCACCTGTATAGTGTTGCGGCAATACAACGGTCGTCCCTTTCAATTGGCGTCCCCGAAACGAGGCTTCATATATGGCTGCGGGTGAGCGCTTACTTAGCCCGAGCCTATTCACAGACAACAGTTGCAGTTGAGAAATCGGAATGAAGACGAAGGTACGAGCGTTGGGAATGAAGAGACAAAAGCCACGCGTGTTAGCACAGGCAAGTCACGCACCGGCTGCGCTTGAAGCGGTCGTCGCATCGCGCTTGGGAAAGAAGAACGACGACACGCGCGCCTGTCCGCTGCCCTTGATCGCAAACGGCATGTGATGCACTGTCACAGGCTCGCACGCGCCCGCGCGGCGCAGGTCTACCGAAATGTCCATGTGTAAGTGCAAAGCAACGGCGTTCGAAATATGAAGTGCCTTGGCGAATTTGTCAGTAAAAGGTGTGTGTGGTCGGGTGAAAAAGCGCGGGAATCGGCGTAACAAGGCCGTAACAGCCGCGTTCCACGTTTTTTACTGCCCAGGTTTTTTTTAACTCAAAGCGGTTGTAAACCGTTCTTCAAAAATGCTTCGACTCCCCACAACACTATGGTAGGGAACTGCCGCCTTTGTCTCACTCGTGAAACTGAAGGCCATCGTTACCGAATCTGCGTTTGCTGACGTTCGATCACATTTTCGCAGCTGTGGTGCGGTGCGACTGTGTCCCCCACTTCGAATTCGTCCCTTGCCATGGCATCGCTCGTGCACGGGAACGAGCGATCCGTCAGGACATACGACCTCCGACGCATTAATCGAGGGCCATCAACAGTTGTCACCAACAGACCCTAAGCCCGTCGCCGGCGACGAGCCCGTGTGCGCGCAGAAGCCGGTGGACCGTCCGTTCGCTTTCGGCGATTTTGTTATATTTCGAGATCGGCGAGGCCGCTCAAAGCTTCGCCGCTTAAACGATGCGCCCAAATCCAAAATTGGTCTTGCCGCGGGCGAGGTGCGTGACGCTGATGTCGTCGGATGCCCGCCCGGCGTGACAGTAACAACGCACTTGGGTGTGCCAGTGGGCCTGCGACGGCCCCGTCTCGACGAGTATGTGATGCTCATGCGACGTGAGGCGGCCGTTGTCGCACCGAAGGACGCAGCGGCGATTGTGACCATGCTCGATATTGACCCGGGAATGACGGTGCTGGAGGCCGGGACGGGGTCGGGGTCGCTGACGCTGTTTCTGGCGCGGGCAGGTGTGTTGTGCTACGAATCACCCGCTTCCGTCTCTCTCTACGTTGCTGTTAGAGTCGACGGGATTTTCGACCCGTAACTGCCATGAGCTGAGGTCTCTATGTTGCTGTGGAGTCGATGGGCGCACGTCTACATGTTTTGAGCTGATCCAACGTCTCTGCATATCGCGCGTGTTCAATCATATCACACTTGAACCTGCGTCAGTTGCATGCTCACCCCTCTCAAGTGGGCTTGCTGACACCGAGTCGCTTGTGGCCGCAGTCGGTCCAACGGGCACCGTCCTCTCCTTCGACGCGGACAGTGACCATCAGAAGAACGCGCGCAAGAACGTGAATGCGTGGGCCCGCGAGCGCCCAAACACTCTCGGCAACGTGCGCATGGAGTTGCGCGACCTCTTTGCCGCCGATGCCCTCGCAGACGTGCCCGATGGAAGCATCGATGGGGTGCGTCCTTCAAATGCGCGTCTTCAGCACGTGCGCTCGTATGCATGCGCGTCTGCCAACAGGTTTCTCATAGTCTGTTGCGTGTAAGAGGCCGTGCTTCCATCGTTGGCTCATGCGTCCACTGCCGCCGCAGATTGTGCTTGACATGATGACACCTGAGCGTGCGCTGCCGCAAGTGGCACGCAAGCTGCGCGAGGGGCGCCATCTCGTGCTCTACATTCCAAAGTGAGTGCGGCATGTAGCGGTCTCTTGTTGTGAGTGCGACTCGGGCACTGGACGTTTGCCCTGGGGTGGAGGTAATCGGAAAAGATGTGCACATGCGGCATGGCGGAGGGAGGGTTGCATACGTTCGTGTGCCTGAATTTGCGTGCGAGCTCGTTTGGGTCCATGTGCTGTCCGTCTTGCGTGCATTGGCATCTCAATGGCTCTTGCGAACTGCAGCATTGGACAGGCGCACAATGCCCTCCGCGCGATATTCGCGGCCAAGATGCCGCTTGTGCTGGAGGGCGCTGTGGAGGCGATACACAAGCGCTGGGAAGTGGGCAAGGCGAAGGGTCCCGACGACAACTATCTCGCGCGCCCGTCGCACGCGCAGGGCTCGCACACGGGTGAGTGCGGCACGCAAACTCTGGAGCTATTCTTTTCGCTTGATCACATCACAGCCATACGCACACAAAATACGTCACATAGCTCCACGCACCCGCACGTGTTCCCGCGTGGGACTGCTCAAGAGGGCGTTAGCCTTACTCAATTCTCAACGGCCTCGACTGTTTTGTGCATTAATTGACGACTGGGCCGATGCCCGCTCTCGAACCACAGGGTTTCTGGTCACATTGCGCCGCTCGAGCGACGCCGTCAACCAGGACGCCGCGCAGGCGGACGCACCGGCTGTCCAAGAGACCGCGTGCACAATCGAGGGAGACGCAGACGACGCCGGCGCGGCGGACGTACCCGATGCCCAAGAAAGTGAGACGGCGACTGAGCGATAAGCCCGGCTGCTCAGAGACACGACCACGTGCGTCACGCTGGACTGGTCGCTTGGAACACGGACGCTGTAGATTGCGTCGCTTTCGCGCTCAGGCGTCGTTGGGTTGGTTGGGTGTGTTCAGTCGGCCAATCACTGCGGCGTAGACGAATGAAGGAGGATTGCTGTAAGCGCCTCGCATGCACTCCCACAACTTCTGATTTGCAGGAACACGCAAGTTTGTGCACTGGAGCACATTCACAAAGCCTGCATGCACGTGGGCAAACGGAAGCAGCACAATTACGGAGGTTGTAGACGCGTGTGCACGCACGCGCACGCACCGCGCACGCACACACACACACGTACACACACACCCTACGCACACACGCACACACGCACACACGCACACACACACACACGCACACACACACACACACACACACACACACCACACACACACACACACACACACCACACACACCACACACACACACACACACACACACACACACACACACACACACAAGGGGGAAGAAACGTCAGCATACGGCACACTCAACGAAAGCATAACACCACGCGCGAGGTTAATGCCGAATCTTGCACTCCAATATTGACACACACCCGCAGGAATCTTCCTTGGTTGAAACGCCACGAAATAGATGACAGCCAGCACGAACAAGACGAAGGCGAAGAATGCGATGAAGCGCGGCTCTCGCACAAACTGCCTCATCTCGCCGAGTTCGTCGGGCTCGTCCCTTTCCGTGCTTACGCGACCAATGTCCAGGCGCGCACCGGGCATGTCGCGCTGCAACTGCACCGCGCTCGCGGGCGCACGGCGCTGACGGACGGGATCCATGGACGACGTTGGGGGTAATATGAAAAGGGGGAAGGGCGATTGATGATATGTGTGCGACTGATCGAAATATCACTGCTTCCATCTGCTCCACTTGGTCGTGACGACACTCCTCATCGTCAAATGCTATTTAAATTTGCTCACAAGGGAATCGTTTTAATGCGCCAATGCCGGACAACGGCAGGGCGGCATGCCCAAAAAACAGGCGGGAGAAAAGAGCAGAGGAACGGGCCGTCGCAAGAAGGGAAACGAGGGAGAAGAGGAACGATATACGCAAAACACATCGAGAGTCCTATTTACACGAAAGGCGTGGTGGTGACGGAGGCCCAGCGGAGGCTTCACCACGGCGGCATGTACTTGACGTACTTGTACGGGAGGCCCTCCTCCTGCAGAAACTCGGGCGTCGTTTTCTCCTTCCAGTCCGGACGCAGCGCGAGCTCCTCGTCAAACAGCTGCTGCTGAAAGAACAGCCGGCGGTCGCCCCACCCGCTCGTCGTAATCTCGCTCTCGAGCACAAAATCCCCAATGTGCACGATGCGGTCCGTCCCGGGAAAGTCCGGCCCCGTCACGGCGAGCGCGCGATACGCCACCTCCCCAACCATCGTGTCGTTGATGCGCTCGTAGATGGCCGCCATGATGTCCGCGCCGACGTACCCGTCCATGGCCGTCTTCAGCGCGGGATTCGGCTGAAGGATGAGCGCATAAGGGAGGTTCACCTTGTCCGCGGGGACGACCGTGCCGTCGACCGATGCGTTGGCGACGCGCATCGTCCCTCCGCACGTGGCTCCGACGACGCTTATCTTGTCAAAAGCCATCGCGAGAATCTGCAGGCCGATGTTGCCGCCCTTGCGCGGGCCGTGCGTGCAGAGCGGGTACGCAAACACGTTGTGGCCGGGCGTCCCGTCGAACGTGTACATGGCGGCGTAATTGGCGGAGGGTGCGCCGTCGCGGAGCATTTTCACGGCCACCGCTGGGACGATGCTGCCCTCCCCCGAAGTCGACGGCTCGGTCGCGGTCGAGATGCGCAGAATCGCAGGAGCACCGGACGCGTACATGCCGGTGTAGCCGAGGTCGTTTGCTGCGGCGGTCGGGACGTACTTGGCCTTCGCGTAGGCGCCGACGACGTGTGCAACGCGCGGCGCAAACGGGCGGAGATCCGTGGCATCGGAAAAGACCTTCCGCATGTCCCAAAACAGCATCTTGAAGATGGCGAGCGTCGACGGCCACTTCTCGGAGACGCGGTCGGACGTGATGCGCGCCCACAGCGCGTCGAGCTTGTCTGCCGCCGCGAAGCCCTGGTAATCGGCGGGGAGGTCGTCGTCGTCGGTCGCTGCGAATGCACACGCGGCTAGAAGCGCGATGCACGCAGCGGTGACGAAGAGAGAAGTGCGGCGGGCCATGGTTGCGAGGCGGCGTGCGAATGCCGCGGTGAGAAAGGAGCGGACACAAGTGGGCGCACGAAAGCGAGATGCTTTGTACGATAGAATTGGAAGTCGCTTGGCATTCGTGTCATCAAGTGTTTGTGTGCCGGTGTTTCTTCAAGGCACGTGTGATGCTGGGTGGGGGTTTCACGTCCTCCTTGACTCTGATGTGAGATGCGCTCATTTTTTGCATTGCGCAGAGGCCGTTTTCCAAATTAATTTCTCGAGCTGTTGGCCACATGTCACAACTGGAGCAACCAATCAGACGCCGCTGTCCCCGCAAAGCACGCGACCTTGCACACATGCACGTACACACACACACACACGCACACGCACACACACACACACACACACACGCACACACACACACACACGCACACGCACACACACACACACACGCACACGCACGCGACCACAGTCACAGAGAGCCACTGTTGCTTCCCGTCACGCATGCGCAACCCGCTCTCATAGTGCGCACTCAAACGGACATTGAAAGACGAGTGTTAAGGCGACTGCACTTTGGCATCGGCAACCACCTTACCAGCTTATTTCTCGTATTTCCAGCAGGCCATAACGGTACGACACCAGTTCTCGTTCTTTTGGAGTGCGTCAGTGTTAGCGTGCGGGCGTGCGTGTGCTTGTGCGTGTGTGTGCGCGTTCGTGTGTTCGCGTGTCGTGTGTGTATGGCGTGTGAGTACAAACGTGTTTGTGACCTGTCGTTGGTTCGTAGCACACTATGCTGATCAACCTTTCCTCGTGCCCACAGTCTCACTTCCCCTTTCTCTCAACTCAGACATGGCTGACGGCGCCAATGCGGTTAGTAACTACTCGGTCACGTGTGGCCGCATCTCTTGTAATCTGATGTTCTTCTTATGGCAATGCAACTGTGTCGACAGGCGGCGGCTGCACCGGCACCCACGCCGGCAGAGAAGCTCTCCACGTTTGAGGATGTGAGCACGGCGGCCTTTCGCATCCGCGACCTCATCCCCCGCACGCCCTGCGACCGCTCCCACGACGGAATGATACGCATGACGGGCATGGAGATATACTTCAAGAAGGACTTTCTGCTGCAGACGGGAAGGTGCGCGGCTGCATGGCACACACACATACGCACACACACGCACGCACACACTCACTCACACGCACACACACACGCACGCACATACGCACATACACACGCACACGCACACGCACACACACGCACACACGACACGCACACGCACACGCACACGCACACGCACACACAACACGCACACGCGCGCACACACGCACACACACACTCTCTCGATGTGAGAATAGTGGAGTGAATGAGGTTCAACCCACACGACTGCCTATTGGACGCCGGTCTCTCTGTAGGAATTTATGAGTCGATGCACACGTGTCTTGGATTGAAGCTCGTCCGCATCTCTATAAGCGTTCTGCTGCGTGTGTCTTTCATTGTCTGCTGCCAGTGCAGTCTGTGTCGGTTGTATGGGTCGAGGGCCATGCACGTGGCTGCTGTTACATCTATTCACAATGTCGGACGCCGCGCGTGTTCTTATTTCGATTTCGGCCTTGCAGCTTCAAGGAACGCGGCGCTCGCAATGCGCTTAAGCTGCTCACGCCCGACCAGAAGAAGGCCGGCGTCATTGCTGCCTCCGCCGGTGTGTTCAACGCGTCCGCATGTAGAGGTTGTTGTCGCCAACACACGCTCACTCGCAACACACCAACTCGCACGCACCCGCCCGCAGGCAACCACGCGCTCGCGCTCGCCTACCACGGACAGACGCTCGGCGTTCCCGTGACGGTCGTGATGCCGCAGAACGCGCCCCTCATGAAGGTGTCCAAGTGCCGCGAGTTTGGCGCCGAGGTCATTCTGCACGGCGAGCACATTCTTCACTGCAAGGACCATGCGATGACCCTCGTCGCCAAGCGCGGCCTCACGTACATCAACGGCTACGACCACCCGAACATCATCGCGGGCCAGGGTGGGTGTTTGCGGAAGTGGCGCGTGTGGACTGTCTCTCGGATTTTTGTGCGCTGTCTGCACCACTTGGTCCATGCTGTGCAATTAGTGGTTCAGTTGCTGTGTCAAACTAAGCAGTCTTCGTATGCGTCTTGTTCTCATCGCATGCGATTCGTGTGCGATTCGCTCCTCATCGCATCGCATGCCTAGGGGCGTCCGATGAACAACACGCGCCTGATTAGGTTGAACAGATCTCATCGCATGCCTGTCACGTGCAGGCACAATGGGCCTGGAGATCATGGAGCAGCTCGAGGACTTTGACGCCGTCGTCGTGCCTGTGGGCGGCGGCGGTCTTCTCGCGGGCATTGCGCTCGCTGTTAAGACGCTGCGTCCCGACGTGAAAGTCATTGTGGGTTGTGCGCGCGTCGCTCGTTCTGTGTGGCGGTTCACGTGCAACCACTGGTTCGCTTGTTGGTTTCTGGCACTTTATTCTTAAGTGATGGCGTGTGGGAGGACGGACGTAGTTTGCGCATTCATTCCTTCTCAACGCATGCCCTTTCGTACCCGCAACGCACACACACACAACAGGGTGTCGAGCCTGAGCGCTGTGCAAGCCTCACTGCAGCTATGAAGGCGGGGAAGCCTGTTCTCATCGACGCACAATCGACGCTCGCCGACGGTCTCGCCGTGCCCTGCGTGGGATCGAATGCGTTTGAAATCTGCCGCACGCGCGTCGACCAGGTGGGCCGTCGCTCGCCTGTTGCTTATTGATTCTGTCCGTTGTTCCGTTTTGGATGATCCGGGGGTCAGGAAAGGGGGGAGTGGTGCTGGTGCGACTGGTATCATCATTTGGACGGAGGCGCAGTCACCTGCCGTATGCATGGATTGCTTTGAAAAATGTTTCTCAACCGCTGTTCTCGTTCTCAATCGCAGATTGTGACTGTGAGCGAGAAGTATATTGCACTTGCGGTGCTGCGCCTCGTTGAGCTGGAGAAGGCCGTCGTCGAGGGCGGCGGCGCAACGGGACTCGCAGCGTGCATCGCCGGCCTCCTTCCGGAGCTGCGTGGAAAGCGCGTCGTCGTCCCTCTGTGCGGCGGCAACATCGACACGACGGTGCTGGGCCGCGTGATTGAGCGAGGCATGGCGGCGGACGGGCGCCTCTGCCGCTTTGTGGTCACGGTGAGCGACCGCCCCGGAGGCATTGCGCGGCTCACGGGCATACTCGCGAGCATCGGCGTGTCGCTCAAGGACATATTCCACGAGCGCGCGTGGCTCGAATCGGACGTGTTCTCTGTGCAGGTGCGTGCCGTCTGTGTGTGTGTGTGTGTGTGTGTGTGTGTGTGTGTGTGTGTGTGTGTGTGTGTGTGTGCGTGTGTGTGTATGTGTTTGTGTGTGTGTGTGTTTTGCTTTCATCATCCCTCTTCCTTCTTCTTACTTGCTATGAATTCGCCGTTATATGTATTCTGTCTTTGCATTCGTGTCCTTTGTGTTTCACACCCTTTCGCCGTCGCAGGTCAAGTGCGTCGTGGAGACGCGTGACGCCGAGCACGCAGAGCTGCTCCGCCAGCGGTTACAAGACGAGGGCTATGTCGTTTATTGGGGCGCCCTCCACTCCGTTGGTCGCCTTCTCTAGTGTTGTCCGTTTTTTGCGTCGGCGCGTTTCGTGTTTACAGTGTTCTGCAACTCGGGCATTGAAGCAATGGCTACTGCCTTCACATTTGCAAGTTGGGTTGGGGTTAGAAAAGCCGAATAATTTACACACTAAAAGTGCACTGACTCGGCCGATCGCTCAAAAATCGCGTGCGCCACTCGTGCCAATAGCGCCCCGCACCCCTGCGCATGCCATAATGGCCGGTCGCGTGGTCGCCCTCGTGGCGCATGACGCCAAGAAGGACGACATGGTCAAGTTTGCCACGTCGCACAAGGACGCCCTCTGCCGGCTGTTCCCCGGCGGCATCATCGCCACCGGCACAACAGGCACGCGCGTGTCAACAGCGACGGGCCTTGACGTTACGCGCATGCTCTCGGGTCCGCTCGGAGGCGACGCGCAGATTGCGGCGCGGGTGGCCACGGGCACGTGCGCGGCGGTCGTGTTTTTGATTGATCCCCTGTCTGCGCATCCGCACGAGCCGGACGTGCAGGGCCTGCTGCGCGTGTGCAACGTCCACAACGTGCCCATTGCGACCAATGTCGCCTCGGCCGAACTCATGCTTGCGGGGTTCGAGCGAAATACAGGCTGAGATGTGCGCATCATGCTCTGTTGTGACAGTGCGATTTTAATGCGAATTGTGTTCTCTCTTTCGGTCGACGGTGACCGAGTTTGCACCGTCTCGCAAGTCTTGTGGATGGAACAGCAGTTCAGCCGCAGCAGAGGCCATTAGGCTTGTTGGTGAGAGAATGCGAGAGGGACATACGGACCAATCTGACTGAGATGCAAGTCACACGCGCGTCTTCATAATGTGGGCGGTAAGCGTGAGAATACGAGCCATTCTTCCCGTTCATTTTCGAAGTACGCACACACGCGCGCACGCACGCCGCCACACACGCCGTCTGCGGTCCTCCCGCCGACCCAATTGTCTGTACAACCACCCCACACTCATAACCGAAAAGTCGCACGCAACTTTCGTCTCAGCATCCCCCGCATCCGAAGGCCCACGTCTACGCAGACTTGGGAGGGATCCACTCCTCGATCTTCGGCCGGGTCGTGCTGTAGGGCACATACTCGGCCGTGGTGCCAGTGAGGTTCTGCGTATACGGCGCCGCCCACGACGGGTGATAATTCATGCGGGGGTCGGCCACGGGCGGGTGGTCGCTGATGTAGTGAATCCAGCGGTGCCTGTGCGTGCGAGTTGTCAAATAAAGGGAACGAAGACACAGGGCGTGTGTCGCTGCACAACGGCACACAAGTGTTTTCAGATGGGGCGAGCGCACACCATTCAGCGGGGATCTGGCTCGCGTCGTACGCTTTCCACGGTTTGTACTCAACCCAGCGATTGCGGCCTGCGCAACGCAGTAGTAAGAACAAGCACACACGCGCCAATACCCGCCATGCTCAATGCCCACACATGCATCAAACATCACTACTACAACAAAAAAAAACACCATACACAAATACGTGCAGCAAGGTCACCCGCGCACACAGGCACACGCACGTATGCACACACACACGCACAGGCACACACGTGTCTCGTCACACGCACACGCACGCTATACACACACACCGAGGATGCGGTTCTTGTCTTCATAGTACTTGTTTCCAAACTTGTCTTCCCCAACGAGCGTGCCGGCGCGAAGGTCGCCCTCGCTGTCCCAAAAAGAAGTGTGCAGTGGGTGAGTCGGCGCCCTTTCACACCACCGACAGATTCATGAAGATAGCACACACACAAGCACACACACACACACGCACGCACACACGCACACATACACACGCATACACGCACACACACACACACACATATCACCACAACCAAACACGCACGCACACACACACACTCACGCACGCACACACACACACACTCTCGTACGTACACACACACACACTCTCGTACGTACGTACACACACACACACACACACACACACACACACACACACACACACACACACACACACACACACACACACACATCGTACGTACACACACACACACACACACACACACACACACACACATCACCAACACACACAACACACACACGCACACGTACACAAGACCTGTCCGAATGTACAAACGCCACTGCTGAGTACTCACCGCATGAGGAGCCAGAAGCCGCGCGACCAGCCAATCTGCTTCAAAAACTCGATATTTTGGCGTAGAGCGTTCATTTTCCCTTGCTACTGCGACAGTGACGCCCACAAAAACTCGCAAAAAAGAACGAGCGAAGGCTTCAAGATGGGACCAAAAGCGCAAGGTGCGTGTGTGTGTGTGTGTGTCCATGCGAACTTTGGCCGAGGAAAAGATTTGAATAAACCCCACATTTATGTGATTGAATCGGTCGAATCTTCAAATACTGGAGTAACTCAGTTGTGATGACGACAAATGCGATGATGACGAAAGATGACGTCAAATAAGCGGCGCGGAAAAATTTCAAATTTCTTTCGGCGGGTGCCGCGGCCTTTTTTTGTGACGCCACACGATTCGTTTTTTAGAAGAAGCCACGAACGTGTCGCCTGCCATTCAAGTCGACAGAGAGGGGTCGTTTGGAGAAGATGGCGGAGGTTGTTGAGGTGTTTGCCGACTACAAGAAGCGCCCGGTGGAGGACTTGCGCAATGCGCTGCTCCGTTACGGCCAGGAGCTTCCCTCGGCGCGCGCCCTGAAGCCCACGTACGTGATTTGGTACGAGCGCTATGTCGTGGCGAACGAGGGTCGTCCCGTGGCGGAGCTGCTGAAGGGCAAGAAGAAGGCATCGTCGAACAGGGGCTCCCCGCAGAAGGCAGCGACGCCCGCTAAGAAGGAGCCGGCCGTTAAGGAAGAACCCGCAGTTAAGGCGGAGCCCGCCGTCGCGAAGCCAAGGCGCACGAAGCAAACCGCGCGCATGGTGGGGTGGAGTGTTTGTGCGCAATTGTAACTGTGCTGTGTCTCGCGTAAGTATTTCTCACTCGTTTTGCTTATTATTCTCTAGTCCACGGGCCGGGGGCGAGCAAAGGCACCAGTGGCGGACTCTGGCGACGACGACGACGACGGCAGCGAGGAGGAGGAAGAGGAGGTGAAGGAAGCTCCGGTGCGCCGCCAAAATAAGCGGCCCACGCGAGAGGTGCGCGTGGTGCGCGACACGCCAAAGAAGGAGGAGGCGACGACGACGCCGCAGTCCGCGCCGGTCCCGAGGGCGTCTCCGCTGAAGAAGCCGCGCACGCCCGAGCCGGCTCGTGAGGCGGCACGTGAGGCGGCCGTGTCGAGCGACAGTGACGGCAACATGACGGCGGACGAGCACGAGACGCCGAAGAGGCCGCGCCGCGCACAGGGCGGGGGCGCGTCGCAGCTTGTTGTGCCGATCTTCATGGTCATTGCGCTTGGCATTGCGGCGTCTTGGATGGGGCGGGTGGTGCCGGTGCCCTTCTGCGACACGGGCGTCGCTCCCACCAACGGTACGGCCCGCTCATTCTGCTTTCATGTTATTTTGTGGGACCACTCTCACAACGGGTCTGCCTGCACGCGTATGTAGTTGGTCTCGTGTGTGTGTGAGTGTGAGTGTGACGGTGCGCGTGTGTGTGTGTGTATGTATGTGTTTTCACTCGTTTTGTGTGCATTATGGTGCGCTTTGTTTGACACCTTGACGGCGCAGGCTCGTGCATCGCTTGCCCTGCGAACGGGACGTGTGCGGAGGGCAAGCTGACGTGCGAGGAGGGCTTCACCGCTGTCGGAAACCGCTGCGAATCGACGAGCGAAGTGACCAAGCTGCGCAACAAGATGCTCGCGTTCGTGCAGCACCTCCTGGCGGACCAGCTGGGTGGGTCACGTGCACACGCCGCACACATTCCCCAGAAGGCAATCGACGCTCGCACGCAGCTGAATGTGGCACTCACTCACAGGCACAGTTGCAACAGTGTACGATTGCTGTCTTGTTTTTTGGAGGCCGGTCTTTGCTAAAGTTCGGTTTTGCTCTTCTGCCATCTCCAGGCCAGAAAGAATGTGGCATGCTGACCGATAAGCACGACCCCCGCGGCGGACTGTCGAAGGAGGCCATTGTTGCTGAGCTGCAGAACAAGGTGTGTGCGCAGGCTGAGAGACTGTTGAACTCTCTCTCTCTCTCTCTGTGTGTGTGTGTGTGTGTGTGTGTGTGTGTGTGTGTGTGTGTGTGTGTGTGTGTGTGTGCGTATGTGTGTGTGTGCGTATGTGTGTGCGCGCGTGCGTGTATGAGAGGAGTGGAGAAGGGAGCGATACGCAGTGAACAAGGGACTGCGCGCTCGCATGACGTGTCTAACCAAACGGACCTTCCACCGCTCAGTATAAGGAGAAGTACAACGACAGCTATTCCACGGCCGAGAGGCTCCTCTTCTCTCGGGACCTCACCGAGCTGGACCAGGGCGGCGATTTCTATCTCGCAAAGAACGCCTACAAGGGCTACGCGTGCGTAATTCGGGACTACATTGAGCGCAGGGACGTGCAGGTCGTGCTTGTCGGTGGGTGGACGTGGAATGCGAGTGGGGAATGGGCGTGCTGCATGTGCCACGGCCACTTGCTCAAGCACACACTTGCGTGCGCAGTTGTGACGCTGGCCATGGCCGTCTTTGTGTGGGTCCGTGGCTACATTCACGAGCGCGAACTGGCCTACGACCTCGTTGACCAAGCCCTCGCCCGCTTGGAGCGCCAGGTATGTGCGTGCGCGGACTTACTTATCGCCTGTCGTGCCTGTGGTTGAGCGTGTCGACGGCCTCGCAGCAAACGTCCATTTCGACCTCGCACCTCCGCGACGAGCTGATTCCCATGCGTGACCGGAGGAGGCACACGCACCGCGTGTGGAGGAAGGTGGGGTTGCTGCGTGTGCGGAAGAGGTTTTTACTTGTATTCTATCCGTAGGGGTGAGGGGTCGGCGCGGTAGTTACTTCTGGCAGCACGTGCTTTTCCTAGTGGGGTTTTGTTGCGCTGTTTCGTGCGAAAAGAAGGGGGCGCGTGACAAACCCATCGTCGGTCGTTGTGGATTGAATGGCTAATGCGGGCGCGTGCCTCAGGCGATGGACATTCTGCGCGAGGACAGCCGCGTCTCCGTGTTCAAGCAGGACGGCGACGAGGTGTTCCTCTGGATCGGTGCGTCCACCGAAGCGCATGTTGTTGTGTGCTTTTTTTGCGTGTAAGTGCTCACTCTAGCGCCCTCTCCTGCACGCAGGCCCGAAGAAGCAGGCTGGCTACCAGGTGCGTGCTCAGTGAGCTTTTCGTCCTTGCTCTGCTGTTTGGGAACGGATAATAATCTCACACAGTCTTGGTTCAACTTTTGGCCGCAGCCGCTGTACCCGAACCTCGACTCGTTCAGCAGCTGAAGAAAGCAGCTGTCGATGCCTAGATGGCTTGCGGCGAGTGTGCGTGAATTCGTTTTCCCGTCATCTCTGTAAACATGCATGACGCGCTGTTTCTTTCGCCAGTCTTCTAAAACAAAGGCACAAATAGCACGTTTGTCCGTCACAGTTCAATGTAAGCTGTCCGAGCCACGGAGGTCGGCGCGGGGTGCAAAGTTTGAACGCGCCGATACTATGAGGCTGCGAGTTGATCGCGCCCACCTCTGCCGCGACGCCAGCAGCGCACGCAGACGCAATACGCGCCCACGCGCACCACTGCATTGTGCGAAGAGTGCTAGCACCCTTCACACAGAGTGCGATTCGCAGCGTCAGGCTTGGCAGTTGCGGGCTGTACGGAAGTAGTACTCGTACTGCATCTGATGCTGGCGGGGTGTGCCGGGTAACACACGGACTTATGGGACGACGATTAAATTGGGGATGTGGCGAAAATGAGACAATTTGGCGCACTTCTTCAAATTGATGGCACCCCTCCGGTAACAAGATTTTTTGAGGTGGCCGCCCAGGGGTACTCACGTGAGCACCCCTGACGGGGGGCCAACTATCATTTCAGTAGCCGTGAACCACAATATGGTGAGCGTTTCACACCAGCGTCGTGCATCAGCCGAGTACTATGTCTATAAGGGGTCCTGCTTCTCCACTGCGGCGTCTAGCACTGGTGTACAGTGCCGGCGCTGCCGCGGCACTCTGCCTCGGGTTTGCACTGATATTGTGCCTTGCAGCCGGCGATCACGCTACAAATCCTTTTGCGCGTGGACTAGTGCGCCTCGACAATGGCCGTGACGAGAAAATGGAGGTCGGTTCGAACGGCATCGTCCGTCGGGTCACCGCGGGCCGGAAATCGGCTCCGCCGTTGCCGCCGGCCGGACCCGTGACTGGCCTCGCCGACGCACTGAAGCTGTTGCGCACTGCTCATGCCCGCAATTCGCTCGGCAACAACGACGCGGCGGGCGAAGACTCCAAAGCAGTTGTCTTGAAAGTGCGACCCCACGACCGCGGCCTTTACAAGATGGCGATTCGCATTGCTGGGCTGTCCCTGCGAGCTAACTTTGACGCCGACTGGCGCTCCGTGCGCGCCGTGCTCTGCATCGGCGTTCTTCAGGGGCCCGATCGCCATGCGTGCTTTTCAGAATACGCCAGCCTCGGTCTCAAGCAGCGCATATCGCGGCTGTACGACGTCGCGACCGTACTCGCGGCAAAAGATGGTCTCTGCGACACAGTTACATCCGCGACGCGCGACTTTGTGCCGCGCGGCAAGTGGCGACCCTTCTCGTTCCCGTGCTACACCTTGCCACGAGACGCCGCCGTGCTGTGGGAGGAAGCACTGCGGCTCAACGGGTCGGCGTACGCCGGTGCGACAGATGCAAAAACAATCGGCCGTTCGGAACAGCGCTGGATTGTTAAGCCGACCAACGGCGGGGGCGGCGACGGCATCTCTGTGGTGGATGGCGTCGACGGCGTGCGCAGTCTTATCGCAAGCGCGGACTCGTCGCGGCCGCTCATCGTGCAAGAGTATCTCCGCAACCCGCTCCTCGTCAACTCGCACAAATTTGACCTGCGCGTCTACGTACTCATCACGTCTATATCGCCGCTGCGGCTGTACGTGTACGACGAGGGATTGGTGCGGTTTGCCGCGCTCCCGTTCAACGACACACTCGCGAAGGGTGGCGAGAAGCTGCAGTTTCTGACGAACACGAGCATCGGAAAGAAGGAGAGGGACTACTTCGACATCGTGTGGAGCTTTGAGCGCCTGCGCCGCTACCTAACAGAGACTGGGCGCGACGCGCGTACACTACTTGATCGCGTGCGAGACGTTATCCTCAAGGCGCTACTCGCCTCGGAGCACGTATTTCTCGATCGTTTCGCGTCGGTTGCGCCGAACTTTACGTGTCTGCAGTGCTACCAATTCCTCGGCGTCGACATTATCGTCGATGCGGACGAACAACCGCGCTTGCTCGAGGTATGTGGACGTCCTTCAGTTACTGGACAGCCGAGGACGCCCCTGTTACGCACAATGCAACGACTGACACGGGTCGGTGGCCACCGTGTCCATGCGCAGATGAATACGACTCCGGACATGAGCAGCCGCCTCCTCCCGTCGATGAAGACGACCCTCTTGTCGGAGGTCCTGCGCATTGCCGTCCTCAACCGCTACGTTGACTTTGACGCTGCCGCTGTGGAGGCGGAGCTCCGGGAAGTGGGCGTGCAGTACGTCGAGGAGAGCGCGTGCAAGAGTACCCCGACTAGTCTCTCGCCGCTGACACACAGGTGCGCTGTTGGCTGCTGCACTTGCCTAAATCGCACGGGCCAGTTTCGTGACAGTGTGCGGCACTACTTGAGTATCCTACTCGAGACCGACCTCGTCCGAGCCCAAAGCGCTTTCGCGATAACTGAGCATAGCCATGCGTGTTCGTTTGGCCCTGTCCATTGTTCCGGCCGCAATCAGTATAGCCGACGGAATCGGTGCCGTGCAGTCATCGAGAACAACTGCCGTGCAACGTCGTCACGCTCACACTCACGCGTAATGCAGGTCGCCGGTCCTCCACGCCTCCACTGATCGCACGGCTGTAGGAGCGTCGGCTGGCGAGAAACGGACGCCGACGGTCTGCGTTGACAGTGCTGATCTCGGGCACATTATCGCCGACCGCAACGAATTCGCTCGTCTCGGCAATAGTGGCTTCCGCCGCGTGTACCCGGCCGCAGAGCCCCTACGTCCAGACGTCGCCGAATTCATGGAGCACTGCGCAGGAAAGCTTCCGGCGGGAGCAAAGGGGACCTTGCACTATCACAGACTAAGGACGGCGCTCGTTGATATCTGGACACGACGCGGACTTGCCGACGTGACAAATCCTCACTCGGTCCCTTTCGTGCACCCAAAGTGGGCGTGCACTGCCAGCGTCACTACGGCTACGCGCGCGAATGCGACGTCGTCAAGCGCTTGGGATCCGCCGCCGTGCATTCTCGGCTTTCCCTCAGTGGACGACGACAGGCGGTTGCGCGCGTCAGCAGTACCAAATTGAAAGCGCCCGTTGTACCGTATATGTCAGTTGCCGGCGTGCCAACTCGAAAACTGTGAAACACACGGATCACGCCAGAACGTCACATGGCGAACCGGCACTGACACCTGGAAGTAACGCAATTCGGTCGCCCGAGTAAAAAGAGATCGCCTGGAGTCAGGGCGAAGAGAGAGGCATCAGCGGCAACGAACAAAATCCCGTCACGGCTAAACGCTTGAAAACAAGCAGAACGACAAGCGGGGGCAGGGAGCGGAGGGAAGGGAGGAGCCCGGTCGTTCAGTACGTCAAACACGCCAAACGGCCACCGACGTCTGCTCCTTCCGTGCCGAATACGCCACTTTATAACCACAACGCAAAGCGCACGCGCACGCACGCACTCGCAGCGCCACGCAGATCAAAGTCAGTTTGCCGTCCTATTCCCCGTGCGGGCATTAGCACTAGCACCACTTACGTCCTCGCCGGCTGCCTGGCCGAGAGGTACGCGACGAGGTCGGCGATCGTGATCATTTTGAGACCGAATTCCTCCTTGAACGCCGCCAAAGAGTCGCGCCGTGCCATTGTGCCGTCGGACATGGCTATTTCGCTGAGGACGCCCGCGGGATAGAGGCCGGCCAACTTGCACAAGTCTGCAAATTCATAAACATTGGACACACATGAGCCATTTGCCAGCGGCACACTACCAGCACACACGAAAACATAGACGCACCGACGGATGCTTCGGTGTGCCCGGTGCGCACGAGGACGCCCCCTTCCTTCGCGCGGAGAGGGAACATGTGCCCGGGTCGATTGAGGTCCTCGGGCCGCGTGGCAGTGCTCGCGAGTGCGTTCGCGGTGAGCGCGCGATCCGCCGCACTGATGCCCGTCGTTGTCCCTGAGGAACGGGCGAGCAGGGAACATTAGGCACAAATGAGACAAATGTGAGTGTAGACAAGGACGTGCGATCCGACGCAACCACCATTGCGGACGCACCGTGGCGATAATCCACTGTAACTGTGAAGGCCGTGCAGTGCTTCTCCGTGTTCGCCGCAATCATGAGCGGCAGTTCGAGCTCCTCGCAGCGCTGCGCCGTTATAGCGACACAAATGACGCCGCTGCAGCAAAAAGATGCGAGCGAGAATTAGCCACTCACACACACCAGCGTGAATTAGCCGCTCGCACACACCAGCGAGAATTAGCCACTCACACACACCAGCGACAATTAGCCACTCACACACACCAGCGAGAATTATCCCACTCGCACACACCAGCGACAATTATCCCACTCGCACACCAGCGAGAATTAGCCACTCACACACACCAGCGAGAATTAGCCACTCGCACACACCAGCGCACACAGCGCACTGCTCGGCCGACTATGCCCACCTCGTGTGCCTAATCATGAACGCCATTTGCTCCGGCGTCACTTTCTCCGCAGCAATGATGAGATCGCCCTCGTTTTCCCGGTCTTCGTCGTCCACGACCACAACAAACTTGCCAGCCGCTGCGACGCCGCAATGACAGTGAGCAATACTAACACCTTCCCCCGCCTCTCCCTCCCACACACAGCGGACTTACTCACCGATGTCTTTCACAGCCTCTTCTACCGAGTCAAACTTGACACTGCGGTAGCACTCGGTGAGTATGGCACAGGGTCATAGCGCCCCGATGAACGGCATGAACAACAACAGTTCACACACACACAGACGCACACCGATGCACGCCGTTTGGGGCCGTCCGTGACAGTGCAAGCGACTCCGTCCGAACACCCTTGACGCCGCCCGCAGCGTCCGAGTGGCCCTGCAGCTGCCGCTCGAGTTGCGCAATGTGCTGCTCGGCCTCCACGCGACGGCGACGCTCATATTCGATCACGCGCAGCGCATCGTCAAGAGACGACGGGACAGAGGCGGGCTCCGTGCACGTCATTCTCATGTGCCTGTGTGTGGCGGGAACAGCACGGCGTGGTCGCACTTGCACTGGCGGCTTCCGTGTCACCCCAAGAGCGATCGAAGCTCAAAGTCCGTGCATGCCGCTCAACACGAAGACCGTGGGTGTTGTGGCGCATAAACGAGACGCAGATGCGAGGCAACACTACGGGGTGAGTGGGTTGTGAGTGTGTGTGTTGCAGAGACGCTCTTCACCTTCGCGAATCTCGTTCGGGCGCCGGGCTGACATCACCCATCACGTGGAAATTGCTCACGTGACACACGTCATCTCGCACACTTGAAACAGAGCAATGGGCGAAAAACTAAGATCGCGCAGGTGTTTAACGAGTCGATGCGTGTATGTCGCACGGTGGGCGTGTGAGCATGGCCTTCCGCGCCTTCACACGCACGTGTGTGCGCGCCGCATCGCTCCCTCGCCTGGCAGTGCGGCCCGCGGTAACACCCGGCACCCTCCGGCTGTGGGCTCGGCTGTGCTCTGCAGCCGCGCCTGTAGAAAAAGATGCACCGGTCGAAGCGGCCGAGGAAGCGCCGGCGCGGAATGTGCACCACTTCCCCCCGCCCATTCGTGACCCGCACTATCGCTACGTGTGGTTCTTCAGGTACACGCCCGTGGCCGACCCGAACGCCCTCCGCAAGTACTTCCACAAGCAGTGGTACGAGTGGGGCGTGTACGGCCGCGTCTTCATCGCCGGCGAGGGAGTGAATGCGCAAATGATGGTGCCCGTCGCGCGCATTCCTGAGTTCGAGGCGCACGTGCGCGACGCACTGCCGGCGCTCGCCGATGTCCGAATCAGCTACGGCCGCGACGTCGACGCGACGAAGGAGGCCCTCTTTCCGAATCTGTACGTGCGCGTGCGACCGCACCTCGTGCACGACGGTTTGAAGACGCTCCTGAACCTCGAAGATAAGGGCGCTTCCCTGTCGCCGAAGCAGTGGCAGGATGCGCTGCTGCAGAACGCGGCGACGGGCAAGAATGCGCAGCCTGGCCAGAAGGGCGTGCTAATCGACTGTCGCAACCTCTTTGAGAGCGACGTCGGGCGCTTCCGCGGGGCCGTGCAGATGCGCGTCGATTACTTTCGCGAGTCGTTTGCCGAAGTGGAGCGTATCCTCGGGGAGACTGGCGCCGACAAGCACACGCCCGTGTACCTCTACTGCACCGGCGGCATCCGCTGCGTGAAAGTGGGCGCGTATCTGCGCACGAAGGGGTTCGAAAAGGTGGCGTCGCTCGAGGGCGGCATCAATGCATATATAGACTATGTGGAGGGCGAGGCAGCGCGCGCGCGGGCGGAGGGGAAGGCGGAGCCCGAGCGCCTGTTTGTTGGCAAGAACTACGTGTTTGACGGCCGGGGGCTTGTGGGCAACGAGACGGAGCGCGCGACCGCCGACGTGCTGTCCAAGTGCATCAAGTGCGGGTCGCCCGGCGACGTCCACATCAACTGCGCGAACGCCGCGTGCAACGCGCTCTTCATCGTGTGCCCGTCGTGTGCGGAGCGCGTGGGCACTATCCACCACGGGACGATTGGGGCGGGTGCTGGGAAGGCCGGCGCTGTCGCCAAGGGAAAGAATGCGTCTGGACAGTCGCAGGCGGGCGCTGGCGAGACCCTCATCGCGAGTGATCGCCGTCTGACGCAACGCCACGCGCGCATGCCGTGCTCCGATGAATGCGAGAAGGTGCGGTGTTGCGTGTCAGTGTGCAATGGGCTGCTGAGTGTGGTGAGCATGTGGGCTTATCTTGCGGTCGTGCTCGCAGATTTTGGAAAAGGGCACGCACGCTCCTCCCTCGCAAAGCATGCGCTTCCGCCGCGGTTTCCACACGAGTGCGCACCCGCGGTCGCAGTCCTCGTCCGAAGGCGGATACGTCCCTCCGTACATGCGGCGCACGCCCACGTCGGTCTACTGCGAGGCGCACACGACCCCGCTGTCGCCTCACTGCGTCGCGGCCGAGGCATCCGCCCGCGCGCACGATCCCAGCGGCGCGCACATGGTGAGCGGGCACCTTCAAGGGCGGCTGCTGACGATGCTCGCCGCGACCGTCGCGCCTGCACTCGCGCTGGATGTCGGTGGGCCGTCACGCTAGCGCGGGCAGTTGTATTAATGCACTAAAGCAGAACTGTCCTGAATTCTAGTGTGACCTTGTTGCTCTCCTTCTGCTGCCTCGTTGCGACATGACAGGCCTCCTTGTACTGCGACTGACCGTTGGCCATGCGAGACGGCTGTTACTCCTTGGTGCGGTCATTCACTCGGCTGCGATTGACACGCAGGCACTTACACGGGCTTTTCGGCCATGTCAATTGCGGAGGGGTTGGACCTCGCTCGCCACCCGTCCGCGAGCGTCGTGTCGCTGGAAAAGAGCGAGCGATTTAACAAGCTCGCGCGCGAGAATGCAGCGAGCCACCCGCGCACCGCGCACATGGACTTTCTCTGCGTCGACGCCGTGTCTTGGCTAACACGCCTTGCCGAGGAAGGCGGCCGGGCGGACTTTGTCTACTTGGACGCCGACAAGAACAAGTGCGTCCTATTCGGCACTGTCACGCGGCAGCTGTGTTACGCCTGGTATTCATGAGTGGCCCCCCGCAGGTACATGGACTATTACGATATCTTCTTCACGCGCCGACTGCTGAGCGATCGCGGCCTCCTGGTGGCGGACAACGTGCTGTTCCACGGTTTCGTCGCAAACGACCCCGCCGCACAGGGCGAGAACATGTCGCCATCCAAGAGAGCGCGCACCGAGCAGATGGCCGAGAGCATTCGCCGCTTCAACGACGCCGTTGTGTCGAATCCGCGTCTCGATTGCGTGACGTTGCCTGTCCGCGACGGCGCCATGCTTGTGCGGTGGAAGGCTGACACGTGATTACAGCCGCGTTTATCGTGCATTAATAGCATGCACACATGCGCTTATTGCGAAGACAACAGAAGGCTCGCTTGCAGAGGAGAAGAGCAGGCACCTGTGTGTTGTGCTTGCGGGGCGGTTGCATGCAAAAGCTGCGGTGGTGACGCCGAGTCTGTGCGTGAGGGTGTCGGCCAATAAGAAGCGCTGGTGTGGAGCAGGCAGCCAATCGGATGCGAGATGGGGTGCGCACTGAAAAAGTGTCGAAAAAGTGGCATGTTTTCAGACTCTGTTCAATGTAACAGTGGCGCCCACTCAGTCCACGCACATGCCCTCCGACTGAAAGTTCAACTGCGGCCGTTCCGCACGAATCCATCACGTAGAAGAAGCATTCGGAGTGCGAGAGAGACGTGTCGAGTGGGCAAAATGACGAACACGGACGTGGTGGTCGTGGCTGCGGCGCGCACTGCCATTGGCTCGTTCAACGGCGCGCTCTCCGGCGTGCCTGCGTCCGAGCTCGGTTCCACGGTGATCAAGGCCGTGCTGCAGCGCGCGAAGGTCGCACCCGAAGAAGTCAGCGAAGTCGTGCTGGGACAAGTGCTCACAGGCGGTGCGTGTGTGTGTGTGATTCGTAAGTTCCTGTCCCTACACTGGGCCTGTCTGACGTTTGTTGGGTGCGTGCAGCGGCTGGCCAAAACCCAGCGCGGCAGGCCGCTGTCGGGGCCGGCATTCCGTACACTGTGCCCGCATATGGCGTCAACATGCTGTGCGGGAGCGGACTGAGAGCGATTGCGACCGGCGTGCAAGCCATTCGCTCGGGGGATTCGCGCGTGGTCGTCGCCGGCGGGCAGGAGAGCATGAGCCAGGCGCCCCACGCGTCGCACCTGCGCGGCGGCACCAAGATGGGCGACGTGTCGTTTGTGGACACGATGCTCAAGGACGGGCTCACGTGCGCGTTCAACAACTATCACATGGGGATCACGGCGGAGAACATTGCGAAGCAGTTTGGGCTGTCGCGGGAGGCGCAGGATGCGTTTGCGCTGGCGTCGCAGCAGAAGGCCGAGGCCGCAATCACCGGCGGTCGGTTTGCAGGCGAGATTGTGCCCGTGTCCATCAAGTCGCGCCAAGGTGGGATTGCGTCCCATTGCATTCGAGGTGGTCGGGTGCATTTTATGTGCTGCTCACACAGTGCGGTGCAGGGACCGTCACGGTCGACACGGACGAATACCCGCGCAAGGGAAGCACACTTGCGGCCATGCAGAAGCTTCGCCCCTGCTTCATTACGGACGGCAGCGGCACCGTGACCGCCGGGAATGCGAGCGGCATCAATGACGGTGCCGCCGCGGTCGTGCTCATGTCCGCGGACGAAGCGGCGCGGCGCGGCCTCAAGCCCCTCGGGCGCGTGGTCGCATGGGCGCAGGCGGGTGTGGACCCTTCCGTGATGGGCACGGGACCCATCCCGGCGACGCGATTGGCGGTGAGTGTTACAGCACCCGCGGTTGGTTCAAGCAGTGCGCATGTGTGGGCATGTATTTTAATGCAAGGATTTACCACTTGCCTCCAGCTCGAGAAAGCCGGGTGGAGCACGGGCGATGTTGACCTGTACGAGTTCAACGAGGCGTTTGCCGCCCAGTCGCTGGCCGTGATCCGCGAGCTCGGTGTTCCCGAGGACCGCTGCAATGTGAACGGTGGCGCCATCGCCCTCGGCCATCCCATCGGCGCGTCGGGTGCGCGTGTTGTGGTCTCTCTGCTGCACGAAATGGAGCGACGGACGGCGCGCCGTGGCGTTGCGGCGCTGTGCATTGGCGGGGGCATGGGCATCGCCATCTGCATTGAGCGCGTTTGAAACGCCACTGTAACAATGAGTAACAATTGCCTCGCAACAAGCGAAATCTCGGCTGATTGTGGCGAGTCCTCGGACAGGGGCTATTATTGTGGTCCTGCTGGCCAGTCGCACGCACACGCGCGCACAACGCACAAACACGCACACAGAGAAGAGAGCGCGTCCGTACGCTGCACTACAGTCGAGGGACACATTCAATCGCTGCGTGTCTTGGCAATCGGCCCATTTGTAACACGGTGGTCGTTCTGAGGTCAGGCGCACTGTGCTTATGCTCCCCGTGATTAGGGGCGCGCAGCAAATGGCCGACGCGCCGGAGACACCCCCGCGCGCCGACGGCGACCACCCGGAAACGTCGGGGGCGGTCGAGCGCCTGACATTGTCGGAGCCACAGGTAGGGTAGTGCCTGTGTGTGTGTGTGTGTGTTCGTGGCGTTGTGGTCGCGGTATCTGACCGTAGTGGCGCGAAGCAGAGCAAGCTGCAAATGCAGCGACAGGCGCTTCTTCGCCAAGAGACAAGCCTTACAAATGTCAGCGACGCAAAGTCAAAGGAGCGCGCGAAGCGATCACGTGCGCTGTCCGTGAACGATCGGCCCCCCGTGTCGCTTGACGGGCGCAAGCAGTTTCTGTCGCCGCAGCTCTCGCGCAGGCCGGGCACGGGCACCAAAACGGTCGAGACGACGCACATTAAGCGCATTGAAACGGCCGACGACGAATGCGAAATTCTCAACCAGTACACGCTCTACAACGAGCTCGGGCGCGGCGCGTTTGGCGTCGTCCGGCTCGCCATCGACAACAACACGGGCATGCGCCACGTGGGTTTGGGACTGCCCACTGCGCGCTGTGTGTGAATGCGTGAACGGGGAGTTGCCGCATCGTGCGAGGCGCTCATTGTGTGTGCTCCGTGTGCGCTGCGCTGGCGTTTATGATGGGAGTGTGCGCGTGCAGGCTGTGAAGATCCTGTCAAAGAAGCGTCTGCGGCGAAAGGGCCCCGTGGGACGGCCAGGCCCCGGCGGCGCCGACCCCCTCATGGATGTGCGGCGGGAAATTGCCATTCTGAAGAAGCTCGATCACCCGAACATAGTCAAGCTGGTGGAGGTCATTGACGACCAGAAGGAGGACAACCTATACCTCGGTGGGTGCTGGGAAGGGCCATGCAGGGCTCGTGTGCGATGCACGAAGTCACCCGGCCCATGCGATCCGTTGCGCGTCTTCTTCGTGGCTGACGGTGTGCCGCGCAGTGTTTGAGCTCGTGGAGAAGGGCGCGGTGATGGAGATCAAGGAGGTCAAGACGGCGGACCCGTTCCCCGAGGACCTCGCGCGCAAGTACTTTATCGAGCTTGTGCTCGGCATCGAATACCGTGGGTGTCGCGTGATGGACTGGCGACCCCTTTGACAGGCAACCCTCTTGGATTGGGCTGACGGGTGCGGTGTGGCTCGCAGTGCACTTTCAGCACATTATCCACCGCGACATCAAGCCCGGCAACCTCCTTCTCTCGGACGACGGCGTGATCAAGATGACCGACTTTGGCGTGTCGCACATGTGCGAGGGCGAGGACGACTCGCTCACAAAAACAGCAGGAAGTCCCGCGTTCCTCGCGCCGGAGACTGTCAGCAGTGGGTGGAAGGGACACCGAGTGTCTGTGTGACTTGTGTGTGCTGTTGTGTTTTGGGCTGGCCTGGTTGTGCGACGCGTGTGCCTGTTCGTGACGTGTGTGCGCCTGTTGTGATTCGGATGACCTGTTTGTGCGACGCCTGTTGTGATTCGAACGGTCCCTCGTGTGCAGCGGTGGTTGGGACATACAGCGGGCGCGGTGTCGACATATGGGCCATGGGCATTACGCTCTACTGCTTTGTGTTTGGGCGGTGCCCGTGGGTCTCGGCGAACATCATGGAGCTCTACGAGAAGATCCGCACGGAAGAGTACCAAAGCAGACGGCCTGTCTTTCACTCTCTCTCCCCTCACCGTGTCACGTCAATTTTCAACCTGGAATTTGCGGGAATTTGAATGATGTGCCATGCTGCGCGTGTGCTCCTTCTCTCCATCGCGCGCAGGCTGCCGTTCCCCAAGGCCAAGCCGATTGACCCTCGTCTCAAGGACCTCCTCAATCGCATGCTCGACAAGGACCCGCACACCCGCGCGAGCATCCCCGAGATCAAGGTGCGCGCCCGCTCACATGTGCCCAGTCAATTCTGCTGGCTGTCGAATTCACTGCCCTGTGCAGTCATCAGTTGTTGGCAGCACTTTATTGACTTGCTGTTCGCACCCGTTGGGCGCACTCAGGAGCACCCGTGGGTGACGCAGGACGGAACCGTGCCAGTGCCCACGTTCGAGGAAAACTGCCAGGGCCTCATCGACGTCACAGACCAAGAAGTGGAGGACGCCGTCAAGACGATCACGTCGCTGAGTACACTGGTGGGTGGTGTGTGTGCGAGTGGCTATCGGCACGAGGCCCTGCTGTTGGCTGCTGTGCTGAAGTCCCGGCTCTGCAGATCCTGATCAAGAGCATGGGACGCCGTCGCTCGCTCTCCTTGCGCCGCGCAAAGACGCCGGAATTGCAACGTCCGCCGAGCCAGACGGGAACAGTGGACGGCTCCGTGGCGGAGGAGGAGGCGAAGGAGGAGCCCAAGAGCACATAGCCAGTAAAAATTTGCAGTCAGCCACCGCGGGAATTTTGCTAAACGCAAGTTTTCAGTGCGACTGGAAAGGCAGCTGTGGTCATAAATTCTATGGAATTTGTCAATACTTTAAATTCAAAACAAGCTGTGTAGTAAGGTGCGTTCCTTATTTATTATTTTTTATTTTTGCGGTCAGATTTGGTACAAATTTCATAGAAATTGGAAGTGTAAACAAATTCCCCGCCGTGCTCTCACCCTGCACACACCCGCTGCGCCGACACCCACGACCTCCTCCATCGCGAAAAAGCGCGCTCGGCAGCAAAGACACACTGCGCGCACAAAAGAAGCCAAGGAAACACTCCGCCAACAGACGCGAGCAAAAGACCGACGAGAAAATGTCGCAGTACAGCAACGGCCTCTGCGGGTGCTGCTCGGACTGCGCCAGCTGCTGCTGCGTGCTCTGGTGCTTCCCGTGCATCGCGGGCAAGGCCAAGGGCGCCGCCGCAAAGTCCGGCTTCGACACGATGCTGTGCGTCATCTCGTGCTGCATTCCCTTCGTCGGCGAGTACATGCTCCGCTCGTCCGTGCAACAGGCGTACGGCATCCAGGAGGGCTGCTGCACGACGTGCTGCTACGTGTGCTTCTGCACATGCTGCGCCGCCATCCAGGACGTCCGCGAGGTCAAGACCCGCGGCGACTACCGCTAGGAGCGCGTTGTCGTTTCGTAAGCGTTTAATTGTTGAACCCCGTCCAGGGTCGTGAAGCGCGCGTGCGCTCGGTTCTCTGCGTTATTCGCGTGCACGTTGCGTTCACTACGTGTACATAAAAGGCACACTTCATTTAACCGCTGCCACCCGCATCTGACTTTGCAAAGGCCTGGCGCATCAGGTCGAGTTTGGTTGCCTCGTCAATGTCGGTGCGCGCAAATATGGCGCTCATGACGTTCTGGACGGGCGCGCCGCCCAAGGGGGGTCGAAGCACCGAACCCGCAGGTGTGGGCGTGTACGGACTCGCCGAGCCGACGACCTTCGGGAGGCCGCCGAGGTTCGGCCGCGGAGCGTGCGCCATCTGGTGCATGCCGGGTGGTCGCACTGCAGAGCGCAGGGGGGAAAATCAGCGACGGCACACGGCAGGCAATTGGCCGCTTGCGACAGGCTGCCACATGCACGGCAACGCAATGTGCGCAGACCCACCCCCAATGGCGCCCATGGGAGGGACGGGCCCAGGGATGCCCTGCAGTGCCACGAATGCGCATGAGATGCCAACGGCCAACAACACACACATGGTACATTCAGATGCGAGACTTCCACCTTTCTTACAGACGCGCAGCGCACGCACCTTCACCGGAATGGGCGCAGGCGGTCGGCGCGCCCCCCGCCCCTTCGCCGGCGGCGACTTCAGGTCTCCACGGCCCATGGCCACCGCGCCCTTGGGCATTCCAGGAACAACTCCGGCCTAAAGAACAAAGCTGTCAGCACACTGGAGCACGCCATCAGAGGCAGCGCAGCACCGCACCTGCGTGTGCCCCTGCATGCGCTGGTTGATCTGCGCCAAGTGCGTCGGCTGGTTGGTGCTCTGCGTCTTGACAACAATGCTGCCGCCTGCAATTGAGAAATCCGCGACAAGTCAGCCGCTGAGTGAGGATCGGCACACGCGGAACACAGCGCACCCGCCTTTCGTCCCCGCACCCGCACCCACGGGGCGGTGGCCCACGGCGACGCCCGCGCCCTGCGGATGTCCCGCCTGCATGCCTTGTGCGCCCGCAGGAACGCCCGGCCGTGGTGCCCCGCCCGCCTCCATCGGGCGACCGCCCGGACCCGCCTTCGCCGCCGCCCCCGCTCCAAACGACGGCCACCGCTGTCCGGCACCCGACAGGTGGTGTATCTTCAGCGCATTCTGCGATTGTTTGTTTTTGGTGGGGGTGGGGGGGAGGGGGGGGGGAGGGGTTAGAAAAGCCAACACCAACGTTCCAGACACGCAACACGCACCAGCGGAACCGGCTGCAGGCCAGTGCCCGAGGTACCGCCGGCAGAGGCTGCGCCCGCCGCGTCGCCCAACGTCGGTCGCACGCGCCCCGTAAGCATCGTCACAATGTCGACGGGGTTGGTCGCCGTCTTCTTCGGGTCATACCCGGCCACATGCGCCGCCAGGTCGTGGGAGGCGTGCATCTGAATGGCGTTTGACGACAAGGGCGCGGGCCGAATCATCTTGCGCTGGGCGCCCGTTCGCTGCATCGCGTCGAAAATCGACAAAAACAGTGTCCTCGAGGTGCGCCCCGCGTCCGATGCCTGCATCTGCGCCGTCGTCGGCGGCCGAGGGCGGCCCTTCTGCGTGTCGAGGACGATCGGGCGGTGCACGGGGGGCGGCGCCATGTCCTTCCCCTTCTTCTTGTTCATCGGCGCCGGCGGCGGGGCTTCGACGACCGTCTTGCCCTCCTCTCGGGGAAGCACCACGCCGAGGTAGCGGTCCCGGCACTGCGCGGGCGAGCGGATGCGACCGCCGGGCCGATAGGCGCTGTTGACGTGCTCGGCGAGGAGCGCCCAGTTGAAGGCGCTTCGCAGGCCAAACATGCGCACGGCGCGGAGCAGCGCCCAGTCCTCTTCTGCGAGCCACGGCGGACCCTCGCGCCCAAGCAGAAAACCGCCGGCGGCGCCCTTCTTGCGGGCCTTGGGCGCCTTGCCCAGCGCGGCGGGCTCGGGCGCTCCCTTGCCCTTCCGCGCCTTGTCCAGGGCCGACCGGCGCAGCGACAGCGGCATGTCCTCGTCGCCGGTGTCGTCCAGCAGGCCGTATGAGCCGGACCCGTCCTCGACTCGCGCGCGCTTGCCATCGCGGTCGAGCATCCCGCCCTTCCGTTTGCGGGCCTTCGCTTCGAGCAGCGCGCGCTCCTTGGCCTCTGCAGCCGCACGCGCCGCCTGCTGCTTTCGCCACTTTTTCAGCGACGGCGCGTCACGCAGCTTGGCCTCCAGCATCGCAAGGCTGTACATCGAGATAAGGCCATGGTCCACAAACGGCTCGTCGTGATCGGGTGGAGTGGGGGGCGCCCACACACGCGAGCTGCCATCAAACGCAAGAAAGACCACGTCGGCCGCGCCCTCCTGCGCCACGCCGTGAACGTAAAACAGCTCGTCATCCGACACGGGTTCCTCGGCGTGATATGCAGCCTCTTGGTTGGCCCCGGCGTTCAGTTCGCGGCCGGCCTCACCGCCCGCACCGCCACCGTCGCCCGCTTCACCATTCCCAGTGCCGCCCCCACTGCCCCCGTTGCCAGCGTCGCCACCGCCCGTCCCATTCGCGCCGTTCGCGCCGTTCGCGGAGTGGCCGCCCCCAAGCGACCCGTCGCCATCGGGAGGCGGCTGTCGACCACCGCCACCACCGCCACCACCGCCACCGCCACCACCGCCACCACCACCACCACCGCCGCCGCCGCCACCGCCGCCACTTCCGCCGTCGCCCGGGCCCCCACCGTCCTTGCGATTCTGTCGCGCTGCAGCGCGCTCCTTCTGCTCGCGCTGCTGGCCCTCCGCAATGGCCGCCGTGTCCGCATTCTCAAGCACGCGGAGTCCGTACCGCTGAACAGGGCGCAGCCGGCTTACCATCGTGTCGATTTCCACGGCGGCGCGCGACGCTGGCGCCTCCTTCTTCGCGCCCTCGTCCGCTGCATCGGCATCCGCGGGCGGTTGCTCCTCGCTAAACTCCGTCTCCTCCTGCGCCTTCTCGCGGCGCAGCAGGCGGCCGGCCTCGACGTCCTGCGCATCCTCAGTGTTGGCGAGTGCGTTCTCCAACTGCTGCTGCGTCATGTCGGCGCCGACATTGGCCGACGCCACTTGCATTCCCTTGGCATCGTCGCCAAACAAGTCGCGCACGTCGACGGCCTTGAAGAACTCGGTTGTGAAGCCGCCGCCCCGGATGACGACGTCGTCCAACAGCCGCTTCTGGTTCGCCTTCTTCAGAATGTTCTCCTCGACAGTCCGCTCGCTGATCAGCCGGTAAATGTGCACGTCGCGCGTCTGCCCGATGCGATGCGCGCGGTCCTGGGCCTGTTGGAATCGCACGTTAGCTTGCGAGATCAAGGCAAATGCATCGGTCAACCCCCAAGAGACACGCACAAAGCATGGTCAGCACGGCCACGTATGCAGTCTGCGCACCTGCGCGTCCATGGTCGGATTCCAGTCGCTGTCGTAGAAGATGACCGTGTCTGCGCCGGTGAGATTCACGCCAATGCCCCCGCTCCGCGTCGAGAGAATGAAGCAGAAGACCTTGCGATCGCGGTTGAAGCGGTCCATCAGCGCCTGCCGCGTCTCAATGCGCGTCGCGCCGTCCAGCCGCAGGTACGTGTGCCCGTGGAATGTGAGAAACTGCTCGAGCACGTCGAGCATGCGGGTCATCTGCGTGAAGATCAGGCACCGGTGCCCGCCCGTCTTCAGCTCGCGCAGCAGGGCGTCGAGCGTCTGCAGCTTGCCGCAGTCGTACTGGATCAGCCGCCGCTCGGGGAACTGCGTCCGCATGGCAGTGTCCACGAGGTGCGCCTCCTCCGGCGCCGGCGCCCACTCGCACGCACGCAGCGCCTCCGCCATCCGATCGGCCTCGTGCAGCAGCGGCCCCGGATGCGTGAGCCGCACCTGGGGCGCGTCGGCAATCGCGGCAGCGACGTATATCACAAACCGCGACAGGATGGGCCGCAGCTGCGCACCGCGCTCCGTGACCGACGGAACCATGTCCAACAGAGCATCGCAATAATCAAAGTAGCGTCGAGGATCAGCGGCCGCGTCGCGCACGCCCAGTGCCGAGCGTGGAGGCACACGCACGCACTGCACGAGGTCGCTGTCAACAAGCACGGAGCGACCCGAGCGACCGATGCTGACCCGCGCGATGCGAGCGAGACGGTCTCTCCTCAGCGCCTGCCAACGCGCCACCAGTCCGCTCTTGGCAGCAACGAGCGTCGCCATCGTGGCCGGCGAGAGCGCGCCGAGATCTTCCGCGGACACGGGGGCCACGGCAACAAGCTCGTCGGGCCACGCGCCGACGGAAGCCGGCGCATACGCACTCGCGTCTGGCGTCAACTCGAGTGCCCTCCGAGCCGCGTGTGCCGAGGGCGCCGTTGTCCAGTGCAGCATGCATAGATTGAGAGCGAGGAGGTCGGGGTCCGCCAGCGGGTCGTATTCGGTGATGCGCGCCGCGGCCGACGCCACCGTGAGCGACAACCGCGGGAGCGCCAGAGGAGAAACGATCGGGCGCGTTTCGAAGAGGTCGGGATGGTTGCACACCTTGCGAAGCTGCATGAGGACATTGACAATGCCGAGAAAGTTGCCGCTGGCGAGCATCTCGCGAGTCGCCGCGCGCGACATGAAGTCGTCGTAGAGAAACCGCTGGCGCTTCGACAGGCGGCACGTGACGACGTGCTCGTACTTGTGCGGCATCTGCGTCTCGACCTCCGCCTTGGTGCGGCGGAGCAGGAACGGTCGCAGCACCTTGTGGAGGCGCCGGATGACGCCCTCGTTGACCTCCGCGTTGCCCTCGATCATGTTCGACACGGGATTCGCAAACCAGTCGCGAAACTCGGCGTGGGATTGGAAGACGGCCGGCATCAGAAAGTGCATGAGCGACCACAACTCCATGAGGTTGTTCTGGAGGGGCGTCCCCGTCAGCAGCAGCCGCCGGTGCGAGTTGAAGTTGAGCAGCGTCTGCCACCGCTGCGACTTGAAGTTCTTGATGTTGTGCGCCTCGTCAAGGATGAGGCAGTGCCACGGCATGCGACGAAACGCCGCGTGGTCCTGCGTCGCGAGCCGGTACGACGTGATGCACACGTGGAAGGCGTTGGGCTTCGTCCACCCCGTCCGCTTCAGCTTGCGCTCGCGGGCGCCGCCGTAGTACACGAGAATCTTGAACCCGGGGCACCACTTCTTGAACTCCATCTCCCAGTTGAGCATGACGGACGTCGGCACAATGACGAGGTGCGGGCCCCAGATGCCCTTCTCGCACGCCAGGTGCGCGAGCAGCGAAATCGTCTGGATCGTCTTTCCGAGGCCCATCTGCACACGTGCCACAGAGAATCATCAGAATCAGCCGTGCGGAGCAACATCAACACACACGCGCCATCACAGAATCAGCATCGCAGAAACAACATAACACGCGCTGGCGCACACACGGTGCTTTGTCCCACCTCATCCGCGAGGATGCCGTTGAGGCCCTTCTCATACATCGTGACAAGCCACTCGAGGCCGACGTGCTGGTATTCGCGGAGAGAGTGCCGTAGCAAAAAAGGCACCTTCGTGCGCACAGAAGTCGTCGACAGCGTGTTGCCTGTAGGTTGGATGCTGGCCGCCGCCGCCGCCGCATCGTTCAGCGCCTGTTCGCCGCCAGCAGCGTCAGCGCTGGCTCCGCCCTCGCCCGTCACCAGTGTTTGCAGGGCGTCGTTCCCCGCGCCCTCGTCGCCGCTCGCTTCGCTGTCCTCGTCGCTATTGCTGTCGCTTTCCTCTTCCTCGCTCTCCTCACTCGCGCTGTCCGCACCGGGCATCGGCGTGTCCGTACGCGACGTCGCGTCATTGTGTCGGTCCCGATCGAAACCAGCGCCGTCCGAGCTTCCGGCAGGCACCGGCGTTTCGAGCGCAGAGCCGGCGACGGCCTCGTCCCCGTCCCCCTTGTCACTCTCCGACTCGTCGCTGTCCGGCGCCGCCTCGCCCTCACCGGCCTTCACATAGCCGTACATGGCCAGCAGCTCTTCGAGCGGCATCTCGCCCTCCTTCTCGAGCTCGCTAATCTCCGCCTTGTGGTCCTGCGCGCCCTCCTCCTTCTCTTGCGCCGCAATCGTGTCCTCCACGTCCTCGCTCTCTTCGTCAGACGACGGCGCGCGAAATTCGGCGTCGCCGCCCATCGGCTCGTCTGTAGGCTCGACAGACTGCCGCGACACAGACGCCACCGTGGACGTGCCGTCGCGGAGGCCCTGCGCGAGAAGCGACGAGTAGCGCTCCGTCTCGCCGACAAGCGACTCGAGCTGCTCGCCCATGGCGCGCTGTCGCTGCTCCTCCCACAGCACCTGGCGTTTGTAGAGAAGCACGCGGCCTAGGTCCGCCCAGAAGCGGCGAACTTCGCGGGCAACCTGTGCCGCAAGCTTTCGCACGCGGGCCGCGTCCTCCTTCTGCCGCCGCTCCTCCCGCGTGGCCTTCTCCTGAAAGTGGCGGAGAACAGCGCGGCCCGTCTTCACTGCGAGCGCGCGCTTCCACTTGCGCTCCTGCGCAAAATCGTTCGCGAGCCACTGCATCTCCTCCAACAGAAAATCCCAGTGGGCCTTTGCCCGGACGGGCTCGTGCAGCTTCGGGAGGCGCTTCTGCGACCACAAACCCTCGCGCCGCAACTCAGCCACGCGCTGCATCACGCGCGCCTCGCGCCGAGCGCGCTCTTCGAGATCGACCGTGTCAAGCGCGTCAGTGCGCATCGCCGAGAGGGTTGCCGAGAGGTCCCTCTTGCGCCCGTCCACGACGGCCGGCTGCACGGGCACCAGCACGCTCGCCAGGTCCGAAATCTTCAGCTCGGCGTCCGCTCCAACCTTCGGAGCAGGGACGGCCGTCGCCGACGCCGCGACTGATGTGGGCGTCTCCGTCCACTCCTCGCCCGCATCTAACCGTCGCATGCACGAGGCGACAAACTCGTGCAGTCGCGCGTCACCGTCCCGCTTCGGGCCGCTGACCTCGAGCAGGTTGTCATAGTGCTCCAGGCAATAGAGCTCCCGCAGCCGCGCCTCCAGCGACGCCCGCAGGCGCCCAAGGGAACCCCGTTTCGACTCAAGCACGCGGCTGCGCACATCCCCCCCGGCCACGGCGGAGGCTTCGCCGGCATCCGTGCCCTCGGCACCCTCCGCCCGCAACCTCTTCGCCGGAGGGCCGTCGGCAGCAACCCCATCCTCCTCGTCACCCCCCTCACGCGGCCGCGCGCGCCCGGAGCTCAACATGTCCTCCAGGTGCGGCGGCGCCGCGGGGCAGGCAGAGGCAACTCAGTACGCCGCGAGGAAGTGCATCAGATCGCTGTGTGTTACTTGGCAAGTGGAGTGCGTGCAGAGTAAAATGCTGTGCGCGCTGTCCCGGCGCCGCAGATAAGCGAGAGGACTGTCAGAAGGGACCCGAGAGACGCTTTGTGAGCGGGATGGGACCGATGGGACGACGGATGCGCACGGATGGGGCCAGGCATCCGCGCAATGGGAGGCTGTGTGTGTTGCGGGTGTGTTGACTGCAGGGGGGCTAAGATGGCGCCAGTCGCCAGTCGGCAAATTTATTTGAAATTCGACGAAAAATGCTGGCGATTTGGAACAATATTGAAATCTGGAGTGTGCGACAACGGTTTTCCCGCCGTTTTTCGCGCACGGCATCATGACAGCAGATCGACTTTTGTACATCTTTACAGTAAGATGTGGGAGCTCAATAGCGGGAGCACAGCGGTCTGGTCACACGCGAGATCTCGCTGAAGTCGACCGGCGGGAAAGTCCAGGCGAATTCGAATAAACTGCTTGTTGGCGCAGCTGTTGTCGCGGTGCACTGGTACGGGGCACTGCGGGAGGTCGCTCGAGAAGAGGGGACACTCGAGGTAGACGGGACGGGGTCCGTAACCGAAGCAGCGACGGAACGTTGAGGGACGAGCGTTGGAAGAACGAACGCGAGGTAACGGTGATAGTCGAACCGTTACGTAGGGTGAGGGTTACGTAGGCGTAACTCTCGAGGCGAGCGCGACGGGCGAGCGCTTGTCGACGGGGACGAACTGGCTCTCAACGCAGGGGCGCGCGAGAGCGGAGGGACCGAGCTAGAGCGCGCGACGCGGCACTAGCTATGGGGAAGAGCGGGAGAGCCAACTTCCACAACACCAACACTATATTCGCGAAGCCGAACACCGAGTCGTACACAAGTCTCTACTGCCGCCAACACCAACGTCCGATCGGCCAACACTGAAGAGTGCGGACCGGACGACGAAGATGAGCGGAGATGTGAGACGAGTACGAGAGAGAAAACGAAGAAGTAAAACGAACGAAATATATACGCGAGCAGCGACACAATCGGCTGTGCACACGCGGTTGTGCAACAGGCACGAGACACGCCGACACGCCGGCGCGGCAGTGCGGCATAGACACACACGCACGACTGGCGGGGCGATCCCGCCGGCACGCAACCGACGGAAGCACGAAGTCTTGGGCAACTCCCTCGTCACGCAACCGTGCATGAGGAGCTCGCGACGATCGCCGAACTTGTGACTTGAAGGCGTAGGTAGACGGAGCCGGAAAGATCGCGCTCGTCATGATGCGACGGAGGGGTCAATCGTCGCACCACTCGAGCACGCAACACGCACGCAATACGCAGCACGTCCGTGGCATGACAGAGAGCGAATGAGCGCGCACGGACGCGGGCTTCACGAACATTTACACACAATTATACGCAAATTGCCGCCGCAAAGGTGCGCGACACTAGTGGCTGGTGATCGCCGACCAATCAGGTGCAACGGACGGCACACCACCAGTGTCCGGGCTCAGCAAGTCACGCACGAGCACGTGACAGACCAAACGCACCGGAAATAGCTTCACAACATCGCTACGGCATATTTACGTAAGCACATCGTGTCTCTCTCTCTTCAGTCAAGCCACTCACGCGGACGCTGCGCAACGATGGATAAGAGAGCCAAGCGCGAGGCCGCTGCATCGGAGTCGGACGCGCCCGTCAAGCGCTCGTGTCACGCACTCCCCCCTACGCAAGTCTCGACAATGGACACAGATATCGCGGGTCTCTACGCGGCGGCGGTGAATGCCTCCGCGAGCGTTTTCAAGCCGTGGCCAATGGAGGGCCCTGTCCCCAAGGACTGGTTACATGAAGAAGCAGGCGCCGCCTTTGCGCACCGCGACGTCTTGCTGCGACTGTCCCGGGAGATTGAGAGGGCGGCAAATACCGAGGGTCTTCCCGGCGTCGTGCTCTCCGGCCCGCCCGGCGTGGGAAAGTCGGGCCTCATACGCGTGCTCGCGGGGGCCTTCCAGCGCCGCCCCGACTTCCTCGTTGTGTACGTCGCGCAGTGTGATATCTGGCTTGCCTCCAACTCGCACGGGTACTACCTCGACCGTGTCGCGGAGGGGGTGCGTGCGTTTGTGGCGGCAGGGGGGCAGCTCGACCTCCTGGACCCCTCGCTCGCGACAATGGCGGAGCCGCCGCCGAGTGGCACGACGTGGGCACGATCGGGCGAGGCGGCGTGCATTGCCAAGCTGAGAGACCTCCAAGACGTATTCCGCACCGCGAACGCCCGCGTGAAGACGCTGCTCGTGTTCGATGAGGTGAACAAGATTGTGGAGGACGATAAGCTTCGCACGTTCCCCTTCAGCCTGGCCGCGTTCCTGTCGGATCTTCCCGCCGGTTGCCGCCTCGTGTCGGGCACGCCGCTTCACAGCTACATGGAAAAGCTGGGCGCGGGTTACCAACAGTACGTCCATCACGTGACCCCTCTGAGCGCCGTTGAGCTCGTTCGTTGGCTGCAGACGCCCGTGGGCGGTCGCGTTCTGGCGTCGCTGGGCACGAAGCGTGGCGTCCGGCTTCTGAGCAATGTGTCGTGGACGGGAAGCGTCCCTCGTGCGCTCGTGCGCATCGCGCGT
>CALSCQ010003151.1:0-27732 GCA_943704525.1 Pigoraptor vietnamica | reverse complement strand
GGGGGGGGTGGGGGGGTTATTGAGGGTTCCGGAAAAGAACTCAAGGCGGTCCGTACCCGTTCCGACCGACCGGTGGCCGGCCGTCTTTTCACTGTTCACTATGCCGAGGACTAGAACACCGCCATCTCTCTAGGTGGTGGATGACATCGTTCCACGCGGAGTCTGACGTGCCGTTTTCGCTGTTCTGAGCGATGTCAGGGTCCTGATACGAGTACGAGTACACTTCTCCACGCGAGGTGCTACACTGTTGACAAGCACAGCAAGTGTCTTTCACCGCACGGCAGGAGACATTTCTTTCACCAATCCTCCATCTTATTAACGTCACGGCTCGCCCCGGCACACCGCGGCGACGTCTTCCTGAGACAGTCGCGCAAGTTGCACGGGCACGAGGTCCAATGCCATCGCAAAGGCAGAAAAGAAACTTGAGAGCGACGCGCACGCACACGCACGCAAAAGCAGCCGCGTTAAAAAAGAGAAAGAAATTCAGAAGACAGCGAACGGCAAACAGCGCACAAGTCGAATAGTGAGAGGGCGCTCTACTCAAAGTCCTCGTCGTCCGAGACGGGGAGGCCCTGCGCGAGGCGCATCTTGCGGCTCTTCTCCTTCTTGAGGCGCTCCTGGCGGCTGAGCTTCTTCGCGGGTCCCTTGACCTTCACCTCGTTGCCGTACTTGTCAATCATCGTCTCGGCAATGTCCTTGACGACAACCTTCTCCGCCATCGCCGCCTTCATCCACTCGGCGTCGCCCTTGAGGTTCAGCGTGTTGTTCTCGAGGTGCTGCGCGCAGAAAGAGAGGGAAGTGAAGTCAGATCACAGGCGCTCGTCGCAATCCGCACAGAAGAGTACGAGACAGAGCAGCCAAGAGAGCAAGTGACACTCACCCAAACCTCGGGGCAGAGCGCCGTGCAGAACTCGGTGTTGTGGGTGATCATGACGACGCCGCCGTCAAACTCGCGGATGGCGCCAGAGAGCGCGCCGAGCGACTCGCGGTCGAGGTAGTTGGTGGGCTCGTCAAGAATGAGAATGTGCGCTGCGCAGACACAAAGGGAAAGGAAAGGTCAGCAAGGAGCTACGAACCAGCAAACTATGAAAGTGACACGCGCAGCAGCACACGTAGCATCAACAGCGACGAACAGATACCCACGGCAATTCCACATGGCGGCAGCGAGGACGACCTTGACCTTCTGGCCGCCCGAGAGCGCGCGGATGCGCATGTGCGTCGCAAACTCGGCCTCGAGGCCGCAGTCGCCGAGGTGCTTCTCGACGTTCGCCGTCGTGAGCGCACGGCCAAACGTCGATGCAGCGAGCGCAATCGCCTCGTCGATGCCCTTGAGGACCTTGGCAAAGCCGTTGTCGAGGAGCACCTGCTGGTTGACCCAGACGGGGTTCTGGTAGTTGACGAACCGGACCTCGTACTGCACGCGCTTCGAAATCTCGCGGCGGCTCTCCGTGAACGACTCGACCGTCCGCTTCTCGCGCTTGATCGTGCCGTCGGCCTCCTCAATCTCGACCATGAAGGGCTGCTTCATCTTGGCCTCCTCCTCGGGCGTGAGGATGAGCGTGACCTTCTCGAGCGCCTCCTTGTCGCGGCCGTTCTCGTAGCGCCAGCGAATGTACTCGTTCGGCGTCTTGTCGAGGTGGCTCTCGATGTGGTGGAAGGCGTGCTGGGCGACGTACGCCACGCGCGCGTTCGGGTGCTTCCACACCTCGCCAGAGCCCTCGTCCGGCTTGAGCTCGCCCGTGAGCAGCTTGATCATCGTCGACTTGCCCGCGCCGTTGACACCGAGGCAGGCGACGCGCGACGAGAGCGAGCAGCGGACCGTGACGTTGCGCAGCTGGGGCTTCGAGGCGCCGGGGTACGTGAACGTGATGTCCGTCATCTTCATGATCGGCTTGCCCTTCGAGTTGATGCCGTCGAGGGGGCCAGGGGGAGGGAAGCGGAAGACGGCCTTGGAAGCCTTGAGCTCAAAGTACGAGCGCGCCTCGGGGACGATCTTGACGAACTCGGAGAGGTTGCCCTTGTGCACGTGAAGCTTGAGTGAGTCGATCTGGATGATGTGCGTGCACACGCGGTCGAGGAGGCCAGAGTCGTGCGAGACGATGATGCTCGTGACGCCCTTGAGGCTGCTGAGGTAGCCCTCGACCCACTTGACGTTGTGGACGTCGAGATGGTTCGTCGGCTCGTCGAGGAGCAGAATGTCGGCGCGGAGAAGCATGGCGCGCGCGAGGGCGAGCTTCATCTTCCAACCGCCAGATAGGGCGCCGACGGGCGTGGTGATGTTCGCGGGCGACTCGTCCGTGAAGCCGACCGACTGGAGCACCTTGGCCATCTCCTCGCGCGGGACGCCGCAGTCCTTGAGGAGCGCGTCGGCGTAGATGTAGTCGAGCACGCTGAGGTCCGAGAGCTCGCCCTGAATGTCCGTCTCGACGAAGACCGTGCGCACCTCGTCCGCAGGGGGGAAGCCGTCGACCTTGTGGTTGGCGATTGCGCGGAGGAGCGACGTCTTGCCGGAGTCGTTCTGGCCGACGAGGCCGTAGCGGTAGCCACGCATGAGCTTGAGCTGCGTGTTGTTGAGGAGAATCTTCGAGCCGTACGCGAGCGAGAACGTCGTGTTGCAGAGCTCCTCGGCGTCGTCAGCCTCCTGCACTTCCTCAACGCCCTTCTCGCCGTCGACGGCCTCGCGGAGGACCTTGTCGACGACGACCGTCGCGACGTGCCCGTCGACGAACGGGTGGAGGTAGGGAACGACCGTGTTCGTCCACGCCTCGTGCTCAAAGACCTTGAGGTCGGCGAGCGAGTACGAGAGCTCGCTGACGAAGAGCTGGACGTGCTCGGGGACGAGCGCGACGCTCGAGCCGAGGGCGGCCTTGACGATCGGGAGGACGGCGGCGGCGTCGACGAGCTTGTTCACGTGCTCCTTGAGGTTGCCCTTCTTGACGAGAATCTCGTGCGCCTTCTGGCAGACGTCGCGGCACTCGGGGTCCGAGACCTCGTTCTTGGCGGCCTCGAGGAGGGGCAGCAGCTTGGGGAGGAAGGGCGCGACGTCGTACGCGTGGTCGACGAGCTTGGTCATGTTCTCGATGATACGGGCGCACTGGCGCTTCGTCGCCGTCGAGCGCTCCTGGAGGCCGCGGATGAGAAGGGGCGCCATGACCGAGAGCGCGGCAAAGTTGACCGTCTGGACGAACGTCGTCGCGGCGAGCTTGTGGACCGTCTCGGGCACCTCCTTGGGGTTCTCGATCGCGTGGAGGAGATCGGGGATGAAGGGCTTGATGTCGCGGTTGTCGACGGCGTTGCATGCAGACTGCATCGCGGCCTTGGCGGACGACTTGACCTCGGGCTTGAGGTCCCACATGGCCTCCGAGAGGAAGGGGACGAGATCGCCCATGAAGCGGGCCATCTGGAGCGGCGCCGTCGCGACGAGGCGCGCGAGGGCCTCCATCCGGAAGTAGTTCGACTGCCAGCGGGCGCTCTTGCCGAGGAGGTGGGGAAGGATGACGCGGATCGCGTTCGGGTTGAGCGCGGCGACGATGGCATCGCCGGCCTCCTGCGCGGCCACCTGGACGGGGCGGAACTTGTCGCCCATGAGCTCGATCACCGCCGGGAGCAGCGGGACGACGTAGGGGACGACGGGGGCGCCGAGCTCCTTGCACAGCGCCGTGATGCAGATGCACGCGCCCTCGCGCGAGTCGGCGCCCGTCTTGCCCTGCTTGTTCATGTTCTCGGCGAGCGTGGCAAAGAGCAGCGCCTTCTCAGCCTTGGCGAGGCCCGTCGTCTTGACGTGCTCGGCCATGGTCGTGCCGGCCTCCTTGCGGCCCGATCCCTCGAGCTGCACGAGCAGCGCGGCCGTGGCGGTCTCCTGGGGCGGCATCTTGAAGATGAAAAAAAAACGGGGTAAAAAGTTGAGGGGTGGGAGGCGATCCGCTGTCACAGGTGCGTTATCGCGAAAGGGTTTTTGAGATGGTTGAAGGCGAGAACGGCAAGAGCGCAGCGGATCGAGTCCGAAGAGCGCTGCCGCTTGCGAGATCTGGGCGTGTTATATAGGAGAGGCAAGGCGGGAACGCGCCACGAGGGAGAGCACAGCTGTGTGCGGAGGGCGTGTGGGTAACAATTTGCGGGCGCGCTTCTCCACGTGTTTCACGCAGAGCCCAGCCGTGAGTGCTCGAGTGGCTTGGGTGCTGTGGAGATGTCGGGCTCGTCGTGAGTGGAGTCGCTCCAAAGAACACACGTGCAAAGCGACCAATCCAAGCGCTTACATCGTTTGCGTGCTGGTGCGGGTGACCGCAAATTGAAACGGGATTCGGATTTTGAGGGATTTTTGCGCAATTTACCCCAAATTGCCACGTCGTGGTGAATTCGCCGATTTGGGTTCGGGCCTATTTAATAATTTTCAATTTCATACATTTTTGATAGTAACAAGGGGTCATAATAAATGTTTGGAGAATTTCTCGCTAATTGCCACACGAGGTATCAACTTAACACAAATTTCCAATCACTATCACTTTACACCGCCTTTTTGGAATTTTTCGACAATCGAATGTTGCGCTTTTAGTACTTTCCAGTCAACCCGTCAGTACTTTATCGCTCCACTTTGAAGGTGACATTGCGCAAGTCGGTTTAACCCTCACCTCCTCCTACACCCTTCCATCGCGCGCTCTCATCGTCCACTCACCCCGATCCATCTAAGCCCCACTCCTCATTAAACCCCGCTCAAGGACGACCACACCCCTCCCTCTCTCTCTCCGTTCCTAATTGCCGCTGGTGACGCCGAGTAATTGTTGCTGTCACTCTGACGAAAACGAAAGGCCTGTGCACGTGCGCCTAATGGGCCGTTACCGTCGGGTGAATTCGGGCGACGATTTCTCGCCGAGAGCGCGTTGCGACACGGAGGTTGTTGTCTAGCTGCTCGATCTCGCCTGTGTGTTCAGTTGAGCCGGCGGGTCGTGTGTTCTTGCAGTCGTATGCCCTCGCACAAGCACATAAAATACTGCCTTGCAACAGTTTTCAAAAAAAGGCGATTTGTTTCAAATCGTTTTGTTGCGATCACGCCCTTAACGCCACGCTCGCGCACGCGCACGCAAACTCAGCCGCAGAAAAACAGAAACCGATTAATATCAGGCAAAAAACGCTCGTACACACACTCACACACACGCACACACACGCAGAGGCAGACATAACTGAGAGGCGCCAGAAGCGACCTTCAGTTTGCTTAGTCGTTGAGCTGGCACACGAGCGCGCAGCCCATCAAAGTCCACACTTCGCTCGGCTCGGCCGTGTTCAGCGCGATCGACATGACGAAGTTGGTCGAGAGACCTGCGAAAATAAAGGAAGAATGCATAAGAAATTGCACTCGTGTCTATACGTTGGCAAGGGCGCATCGAGACTCGGCGTCGTGAGACTCACCAGTGGAAGACAGCACACCCGCACGCGCCGACGTCTTGTACAGAGGACATATGTACTTCTTCTCGTCGTTCGCGGGCGCTTGTGTCGGGAGGAGGTGAATGACCGGCATTTTCTGCGTGGAGAGAAGCAACACCGGGTGAGACACAGCAGTGTGAAGACAGCGGAGGGAGCACACCCCGCCCACACATGCACGCACACACGCACACACGCACACACGCACTCACCGCGAACATCTCGTTGCGAATGGGCTCGGCCAGGCGCTCGTTCCCGCGGTCCCAGCGGCCGCCATCGAGGTACACTCCGTGGATGAGGACGCCCTCCGCCGGCGCCTCCTGCACGTACTCGGCGTCGTACTTGAGCACCGCGTAGTCGAATCGGAGCGTGTTGACGGGGACGTTGTGCAGGCGCGCGTGGTTCTGCAACGTGCCCGTCACAAAGCCCTGGGGGAAGAAGAAGCCGGAGATCCAGAACGTCTTGGGCTGGCCGAGAGTGAGCCAGTCGCGCATAAAGTCGCAGCGGAGGGAGAGGTCCTTGAACCACGACCCGAGCGGCTTGAGGCTCGCGTACGCCGCCGTCGCCCACAGCGCGGGCACTTGGTTGTTGGTGAACGACACGTACATCGCCTCGAGATCCGCCGACATGACAACAAGACCCTTGATGGCCTTCGCCAGTGACTCGAGCGACTGGCGCATGATCACGAGAAGGCGGTTGAAGCGCACCGTCTCCTGGCGAAGCACCGTCGTGAGCGAGTTCATGCGGCCGCGCTCGTTCGCGACGAGGAGCGACGGGTGCGCCTGCGAAAAGTCCAAAAGCGCCGGCAGGGATTCGACAATGTCGTTGACCATCGCGAGGACGCTGTCGTCGACGCTGTCCCCGCCGGACGACGCGCCGCCGGCACCCGAGAGGCGCGGCTGCACGTCGAGAATGCACTGGATGAGGCTGCGCGCCTCAGAGACGTTGTGCGCAATGTTCGCGTTCTCGTGCATCCCGAACACGTGCGGCGCGTCCGTGAGCGGCAGGGCGTCAATGTAGCGGCGGAAAGTGTCGAGGAGGCCCGGCGGAGGCACATAGTAGTCGTTGCCTTCCGCGAGCGGGTGCTTGTCCTCGAGAATCGAGGGCGTGTAGTAACGTCCGATGATCGCGCGCAGGCAGCGGCGGTCCCAGTCGTCCGTCACGCGCCCGCCGTAGACGATTTCGCCCGTGAGGTAGCGCAGCGCTTGCCAGGGCACCTCGCTCTTGTCCGCCAGGTACATGCGCAGGAAGGACATGGACACCTCGAGGTCGCTGACGGTGAAGTCGTACTTGATGTTGAACCCGAGGGGCCCAAACTTCTTGCGCTCGTGGATGATCGCGTTGAAGAAGCACAGCCCGAACAGCACCCGCTTCCAGTGCCGCCCCGCCTTCGTGTCCTCAAATTCGGCGTCCGTTATCTCGCCAAACGACCGCTTCAGGTTCGCGCGCAGCCCACGCGGGGGCTCAATCGTCATCTTCACGCCGTTCTGGAGCACCGCCACGGGGAACGACCGCGCGGGCATCGAGCTGAGCCACAGGCGGAAGTCCGGGTGCAGCTCGGCCTCCGGGCTCGAAAACTCAGAGACGAGCGACTCCATCGATGGCATCCACGACGACGCGAGGTGGCAGTTCTGCAGGAACACCCAGTCGCCGCTGCGGATGGCGCGCGCGATGAGTTCCTCTGCGACCGCCCCTTGGCCCTGGCCGAGCGAGATCATGTGAAGCCGGTTCGTGTAGTTGCGATCCGACGCAAAGCGGAGAAGGGAACCCGCCGGGTCCGAACCCTCCGACAGCACAAAGATGAGTGGCGTCGCCGGCGAGCTGTCGTTGAACGCCCGCGAGAGGTCGAACGGCGGCGACTCGACGAACGTCCGGCCCAGCGCCTGCACGACATACTCCGAGATGGACCGGATAAGCTTGTCCTCGGCCAGTCCGCGCACCAGCACCAGGCGCCGGAAGGGAGTGATGTGCTCCCATTGGCCGCTGAGGCGACCGCGGAAGGGCGCCTCGGCGCTGACGAACGCCTCCCAGACGGGCCCGTTGGCCTGGAGGTCGGCGACGATGCCCGCAAACGTCGGAACGTTCTGGTCGAGGAAGCAGAAAACGCGCCACATGTTCTTCGTGAGCCAGCGGTACTCTGGTTGCGACCCGCGCGCGTCCGACAAAAAGCTGGGACCGCGGAGGAAGAAGCTCCACTCTGCGTCCGAGATGATGCCCGCCTTGCGCTGGATCTGGACGGCGATGAGGAACGAGAAGATGAGCTTGTGCCGCTCGAAAAGACCGCGCGACACGTTGGCGTAGATGACCGACGTAATGTTCGCGAGGAGCGTCTCGAGGCGCCGCGCGAGGTCCGGCGAGGGCTCGGACGAGACGATGCAGTGGTTGAAGAGCGCCGTGAAGTACTTGAGCGAATACTGGTACATCGGGTCCATCTCCGCGAGGTCGGCGATGACAAAGTAGAGGACGGTCCCGCGCACGGCGACGGGCGAGTAGGCAAAGCGCGCAGAGTTGATCTCCGCCTCCGTCTGTTCCGCCTCGCGCACGCGGTCCTGGATAACGGCCGACGTCGCCTTCGAGTCGTTGAGCGTGTTGATGAGCACCTCGTCGTCGAGAATGGATCCCTGCGACGTGAAGAGGAGGTGGAGGATGCGGTCTTCGATCGCCCGCAGCTGCTTCTTGTCCTCCGCCATCCGCAGAATGAGCGAGCTGCGCTGTTCCTCGAGCTCGGGACGCTCCGCGCGGACGACGTCGCCGAGAAGCTGATCCTCCAGGCCCTCTTGCGTCACGGTGAAGTTGATGATCGTCACCTGCGGAGCACACAACGCACACACGCGTGAGTTTCAATCGGGCACACACGCATGGGGCGACCCATGACATTCACGGGGGCGCGCGCACACACACACTCAACACTTCACGCAGGATCGCACAGAGAGGGCCACGCACCTTGATGCACGTCTCCGGCATGTAGTGCGGGTTCGCGAGCTTCGTCGTGAGGTAGAGGCGGAAGTTGCGGTCGTAGTCAATGTCCGAGTCCCCGAGGCGGATGAGCGTGCGAGGACCCTGCCGGTACACCTGCTTGAGCAGCACGGGCTCCAGCGCGGGATCGAGCTCCTCTCCCAACTCCTCCAGAAGCACGGGGCTGCCGATGCGGATGGCGTTCTCGAGCGTGCGGAGGTAGTTGCCGTCCGTCTGCTTGATGATGCGGAGCCCGTTCTTGCCCTCCATGTTGCGCACCCAACGATTCGCTTGGCCCTGCGGATCGATCATCAGCGGCCACCGGCGCCCACGCGACACGAGCAGGCCGTTCTCCGTCGAGTGCGTGTCGTTCGGAAGCCCCCAGATGTTCCAGTCGCGCACGCGCACGGGGTCCGCGAGCACGCCCACGAGGCTGTAGTTGTCCGAGACGGGCAGGCCGAGCGCGCGGCACTTCTGCGTCCACGTCGTGACGAGGTCGCGGCGGTACGTCGACGTGAAGGCACCGTAGTAGGCGACGCACGCAGACGAGACAAAGACGTTGCCGACGAGGTTCGCAATGCCGCGGTCCAGCTGCGCCACCGTCTCCGCCCAGCGCGTGCGCTCGTCCGCAAGCGCGGTCGTGAGCTTCGAAGCGCGCTCGTGCTTCTTGCTCGTCTCGTCGATGCGGTCGGCCAGCTGTTCCTTCGCGGCGAGGCTCTGCTCGTACTGCGAGCGAAGCTCCTCGAGGCGACTGCGCACGACGGCGAGCGCCTCCTGCTTCTCCCTCAGCGTCTCGCGCGCCTTTTCGAGGAACACCTGCGCCTGCTCGAGACGCTGGCGCTTGGGCTCGACGACTTTGAAGACCTTGGCGTACTTGTCGAGCGCGAGCACCCACATGCACATCGAGCGGCATGCGACCGAAATCTTCCCGACGACGTCCGGCGTGAACTGCGGATTGTCGACGTACTTCTTCAGCTTGCCGAGCACCGCCGTGGGGATGCGGCTCTTGTCGAACCCCATGAGGCGCTTGAGGAAGCCGTTGTCGCCGAGCACCGTCTTGGCCGTCGCCCAGTCCGGCTTCTCCTGCAGCAGCACGCACACGGCCTCCATCACCGTCATGACCATCTCGGGCGGCTTCGTGTACACGCGAATTTCCGCAATGTCCGACTTGTCGAGCGAGTCGAGCGCGGCGATTGCAGCCTCGAGCGCAGGGAGGGCCTCGTCAAGGTCCCGCTGGGCCTCGGCGGCAATCACCTGTGTGTGGGGAAGGGTGGGTGTTTGTGAGCAAAAGAGACAACCATGCAGTCGCAACAGCATGAAATGATACACAGAGTCACCATCACAGAGTTAGGCGCACCTCGCACTCGTTGGCCTGGTCGCGCACGACGGCCTCCTCCTCCTCGACGACGCGCTTGACGGCGTCCGCACTCTCCTGGTCGCTCGCAAGCCGCACCAGCAGCGCCTCCGTGTCCTTGGCCTTCGCCTCAAGCTCCGGCCGCAGCGCGCTCAGCTCTTCCTGCATCCGGAACACGACCGTGTTCGTCTCCTCCAGCTTGCCGAGGCCGTTGCGGAGGCGGTCGCGGTTCGTGCGCAGCTCGAGCCTCTTCTCGTCGAGAATGGACGTGTAGAGGTTGATGAGCTCGAGGTAGCTCGTCGGCGTCGTGTAGTAGTGGCGGCGGAGCTCCTGGAAGTAGCGCTGGCTCGCCTCCGTCACGCTCACGTGCACTTCCACGCACATCTCGCTGACCTTGTTGCGCAGGGCCTGGTTCTCCGCGTGCGTCGACGCGCCGAGGTCGACCGCGTCAAGGAAGCGCTGCGCAACCGAGAGGAGGGCCTCTCGCGGCCACGCCGAGAACCAGTCGATCGTGCAGCAGTTGATGAGCGACGGGTTCATGCGGCACCGCCGGCGGAAGGCCTCTCCGACAGGGCTCATGCAGAGCACAATGTGAAGGCGCTCTCGCACGCGCTGGATGAAGAGGCGGTAGAGGGCGTCGCGGCCCTCCGGCAGACCCGACGCCCGCGCGATCGGGCGAATGTCCGTGATGATCTGCTCGTACTCGTCGGCCTCAAAGAGATTGGGGACCTCGCCCGTGTTCAGCATCGCGTTGATGTCCTCGAGGAATGACTCGCGGATAATCTGCGAGTCCGTCAGCATGAACACCGCCGACGAACCCTGAACGCCCGTCATGCGGTACAGGCGACGCAGGTCCTCGCGAAAGTCGGGGTAGCCGTAGCCGCGCGTCAGCTCGAGCTGGAAGCACTTGTACCCGGCCATGTGGCACGCGAGCTTCGTCAGCGACTGCTTGCCCGTGCCGCCGACGCCGACGAGCAGCGCGTTGCCGCCGGGCTGTCGGATCATGCGCGAGATGCGCGACACGTGCTCGATGGCGTCCATGAAGAACACCAAGCGCATGCTCTTGTTCGTGACGCTGTTGAGGTCCTCCAGGTACTCCTCGAGCGTGCGCGTGAGGCGGGGGATGTCCTCAATCTCGCGGTACGTGTGCACGGTCGAACCGACGCCATCCACGAAATCGCCAAAGAGAATGGGCTTCTCGACAAACTTCTCCGGCGCCCACGACAGCGAAAACTGGCGCGCGAGCAGCTGCGACACCTGCGTGAAAAAGTACAGCTTGTCCGTGCGGTCGATGAGGCGGTCGTGGTACACGCGAGAGGCCTCGTGCACAAACAGCCGCAAAAAGGCGTCGCGAGTGCGCAGCGTCGCATGGTCCGCCTGCAACATTCCCTGGATGACCTTCGACAGGTCGCGCAGGTTGAACGTGTAGTGCGACTTGGCCGGCGTCGGCAGGAGGTCGGCGCACATGCGCGTGTACAGCTCAATGCTCGACGCCACGACGCCGCGTGCCGTGCCGCGCACCTCGTCCGCAAACTGGTGCACGTCCACGAAGCCCTCAAGGATGCCGCCGAAGATGTGGCGAAGCGTGTCTTCGGACGGCCGCGGGAGCGACAGCATGCTGAAGTGGCGGAAGAGGCGCGGGCTCACGGCCGAGCGGCCGCCGCCGGGCGGGGAGCACGCACCGATGAGCGTGACGTCCTGCACTTCGAGCCACTGGAGACGGTGCCGGTCGTAGAAGCCGCCGCAGTCGAGGTACTGGCGGAGGAGCTCGATCGGGGGCTGCGCGCCAAACTTCTCCTTTTGGGGCATGTTGAGGTCGTCGACGAAGAGCAGCACGCGGTGGCCGTTGTGGCCGCCGAGCACATTCTTTCGCTTGCGGTCGAGCTTCGACACGACAATCTCCTGCACGCGGCTGCTGTCCGTCTGCGCACTGAACTGCATCTCGATCGCCTCGAAGCGCGAGTCGCCGGCGCTCTCGGACGTCCCCGCCGCGATAAAGTCCTTCACGACCGACGACTTGCCCACACCCGTGGTGCCGCCAAACAGGACGGGCCGTCCCGCGTCGACGAGGGCGCGGAGGAGGTACGAGAAGCGCACCGTGTCGATGGTCGGGACGAGGATCGAGAGGAAGGGCATGTCCTTCGAGTACTTGAAGCTCGTGAGCGAGTTGTCCCACGACACAAAGTCGCCCGTGCGCATGTCGACGCAGTAGTGGTACAGCGTCTTCTGCGAGGGGATGCGAATGCCGGGAAGTCCCTCGAACATCTCGCGCGCAAGCGTGTCAAACTCGTCCTGGCGCCCGTCCGCGAGGTTGCCGCCGATCGACCACACGTACGAGAACACAAACACCGACGTGAGAATGCCGTTCATCGACAGCGTGTCGAGGTCGTAGCTGAGGCCACGGCCCGGCCGCACGAGCGCCTCGACCAGTGCGCAGAGGCTCGTGACGAGGTTGAGATCGATCGAGGGGATGTACTCGCCACCCTGAAGGGAGCGCACGTGCCGCAGGCCGTTGTCGACAAACTGCTCGAAAAGCGCCATCACGTGCTCGCGGCAGTCTTCCGACAGCTGCACGGGGAGGCGGTGTACCCACGAGCGCACGTACGGACGCCACCCGAGCTCAGACCCGTCGATGAAGACCATGCCGCAGCGAGAGACGGTCGCAGGGGACGCCACGGAGAGGTCCTCGACCTCGAACATCATGCGGACCGTCGGGGTGAGCTGGATGCGCTCGCCGTTCGCGAGGCAGAGCAGCTTGCTGTCGTCGAGCGCAGAGTTCATGTTCTCAATCCAGAGCGAGTCGACGGGGCCATCGCACACGACCCACTTCTGCACGGGCGTCGTGTCCGCGACCGACGACCGCACAATGCTCGACAGGAGGCCGTCCGTCCACTCGAGCGTGTTCGGGTCAAACCGACCGTACAGCTCCCCAAGCGTGATCGACTTGGGGTTGAGAACGTACGTCTTGACGCCCTCGTGACGTCCGCTGCGCTCCTTGAGCATGTTGAGCGCCCGCGCCAGCGTCACGTGGCACGTGGTCTTGCCGCCGCCCGTGGGACCGACGAGCATGACGCCGTGGCGCACGTTCATCGTCTGGTACAGCTGAATCGTCTTGGCCACCTGCACGGGGACGACCTGCTTCTTCGCCTCGAGGAGCGCGTTGCCGATTGCCTCCTGCACGAGGCCGTAGTCGTCGACCGGCATCTGCACGCCGGGGAAGAGGTCCGCGAGAATGCCCTCGAACAGGGGAACGTCCTCCGCGAGGAACTTTGGCAGGTTGCTGTCGCGCAGCGAACGAATGAGGAGAATGTCCTCCGCCGACGACTGGTTCGCGCGCTTGAGCTGCCCGGCCATCGTCAGCACCGACTTGACGGCGCGCATGCCAAAATCGTAGTGGTCCTGCCGCGACAGCTGCTCGTTCGCGAGCTTGTACAGCGAGACGAGCTTCTGCGACAGCTCCTTGGCGCGCTCGAACCCTTCCGAGTAGAGGATAATCTCCGCGATGAGCCCGTAATCGGGGATCATCATGGCGACCGGGCGGAAAAGCGCCTTGAGGTTGTCCGGCAGTTCCACGCGGCCCGCGTACCCGGGGTTCATCGTGATGAAGAAGCCGCACGTCGGGTTGAGGCGAATCTCGCGCCCTTCGAACACGAACCGCTGCGCGCCCACGTCCTTGGCGCTCTTGATCGTGCGGATCTGCTCGGCGATCACCGAGAGCACCTCGAGATCGATGCGGTTGAACTCGTCAAAGCAGCACCACGCGCCGCTCTGCGACAGACCCGACCAGAACTTGCCCATCATCTTATAGTCCAGGCCCTCGCTGCAGTTGAACACGAGGCACTGCTTCGCGAGCGCCTTCGACAGGTCCTTCACCGTCTCCGTCTTGCCCGTGCCCGCGGGACCCGCCGGCGCGCCGCCGAGGTGCAGGTGAAGCGCGCCCGTCAGCGTCAGGTAGCAGCGGTCGGTGAGAGGCGTGATGACGAGGCGCGGCGTGCAGCCGAGGTACTCGTGACCGTACGTGAACGACGAGTTTGTCTGCGTGACGAGGCAGTTGTCCTCGTCGTTGTCCCAGTAATAGCGCAGCTGCTTCGTCCACTCGAAATCGTAGAGGGACTGCACACCGGCCGCGTGGAGTTCCGAGAGAATGTCACGTGCGTGCACGTCGATCGTGATGATGGCGCCGATCGATGCGCGCTGCACGGGCGTGAGCTCGCCGCGCACGAGCCCCGCGAGTCCGGCAAGATTCTGCGAGGGGGAGATGAAGAGGTGATGAGGCAATGCTCACGACATGGAAGAGAAGAGCGGTTGACAGAAACAGTCTAACGCACTCACACACACACACTCACAACAACAACAACAGCAACAACAACCACGATCAAACAAGGCAGAGGCGCTCTCCCCCTCACCTCGATCCACTCGTCCCGCAGCGCCCGCAGCGCCTCGACCGGGTTCGAATCCGAGAGGCAACGCGTCGTCTCCCGGCACCATATCACCTGCGCCGCGGTGAGAGCGACCTGCCCGGGCTGGTCCAACAGCCAGTCCTCACGTGACCGCCGCCCGTACTCGACAAGCGCGCCCTTGAGCAGCCGCCGAAGGGACTGCACCATCGCAGTCTCCACGTTCCCAAGCCACACCTCGACGTTGCCGCGCGCCTTGAGGTTCTTGCCCAGCGACACGCGCTCGCCCTCGCCAGAGACCATCCCGAGGATGTCGATGCTGCGGGCCTCCGGCGCAAACTCAAGACGCGCGATGTTATCGAAGCACTTGCGCAGGTGCGCCTGCACGGCGTGCGGGTTGCGCGTCTGCGCGAGGATTTCGAGAAGCTCGTCGTTGGAGAGGAAGTAGAAGCGCGGGAACACGAGCCGCTTCGTCTCGAGGTAGTCTTCGAGGCACTTTTGAATGTCCTCGAGGTGCGCGTTATTCGTGCGGAGCGCCTCGAGCACGCCCGGTGCCGTCCCCGCCTTGAGCGCGTTCGGGTTGTCGCGCGTCTTGCGCATGATGTCCTTCCAGCTCTTGTCAACGAGCGCAAACAGGCGCGCCTCGTTCGGCAGCTGTCGCTGGATGTCCGGTGCCGTGAAGATGTTCTCGAGGTAGAGCCAGCTGCGCTGACACCGCGTCCACTCCTCGAGCGTCTCGGCGAAGAGGACGAGCTGGCGGTCCCACTCTTCGACCGAGCTCTTGATCGGGGCGACGTAACGGCTGCCCCGGATGGTGCTCACGGTGACCTGGCTGTCCTCGAGGAGCGTGAGAATGTCGTCCACGCCGCCCACGATGCACACGTCCTGCGACGAACAAAGAAAAAACGTCAGTGCTCGTGTGACAGACGCACGCTCATCGGGCGCTTACACACAAACACACAGTCAAAGGCGAGCGTGTATGTGGGTGGGCGCACGCACGCAAGCACAAACAGCGACACGCAAAAGCACATGCATGCACAGTGCGCATGTCATTGCGGCCGCGCACCTTCGAGTCCCTGTGCGGGATAATCACAAACTCGGTCGTCTGCCACGACTGCTCGACCTTCTTGAGCATGTTCTCGAGGGTCGCCTCGTTCGTCGCCTGCGCCGAGATCTCGGAAATCGGCTCCTTGAAGTCAAACACCTTAAACTCGAGCAGCTGGCCGAGCGTGAACGTCTCGTTACGAACGATGCGCTGGCCGATAACGTCCTGAATCAGCTCCCAGTGGCGGCTCTTGAGAGCGGGATTGCGCAGGTCCTGGATCGCAGGCAGGCCCACGCGGAATCCGTCGACGAGCGCGCGCAGCTTGGGCACCGTCGAGTTCGGCGGCAGCTTGCGCTCGAGCTGGTGCACCGTCTTGGTGAATCGCGCGACGTGCGTGGCAATCATTTCGGCATCGACGCTCTCGAAGGCCGAGCTGTCCCACTCCCTACAGGCGATGGAGAAAACACGCGCGTCAGTGCGTCAAGTCGGCACGTCTTCTGCACTCGCTCCAACAATCGCATACAGAGCGGCAACAAATGAGGTGAAAATGCGGCCTCTCGACGACAGACACCCACTCTCGGAGCTCGTCCCACTCGCGCAACGACGTCCACAGGAGGCGGCGGAGTTCGAGCTCCTCGCGCGCCTCGTCCAACTCCTCGTACTGCGTGAGGGGAATGTTGAACGTCTGCTGGTAGCTGTCGTAGTCCGACGCCGTCCTGCGCAGCCCCTCCATCTTCTCGGTGAGTTCGGCGATCATGTTCATGACCTCGTCGTGGTCGCAATCCGAGTTGAGCATCCTGGGTTCGAGGACGGCGTTCTTCAGCTCGAGAATGCGGCCCTTGAGCTGCGCCGTGTTGCGCTCGAGCTCCACGCTGAACTTCGCAATGAGGTCGTCCTTCGTCGCCTCCGAGTACGCAAGCGCAGCCTTGAGCTGGGAGAGGCTCGGCACGAGCGTCTAGAGGGAAGGAGAGGGAAGTGTGTCAGAAAGAATGCACGCTTTGCACTCGCACGACACGCATACGCACACACGCACGCACACGCACACACAGACGCAGACGCACGAGCAAACACAGATGCAGAGACACACGCACGCACGTCCCGCAGCCGCGCACCTGGTACAGCGCATACTCCTCGGGCGGCGGGCTGACGTTGTACGCCTCCATCAGCTCGTGCATCTTCGCGACATACGAGTACGTGTCCTGGATCGAGACCATGCTGTCGTTGACCTGCTGGAGGTGGTTGAGGTACTCGACAAACTCCTCCACGCTGCGCGGCACCGTCTCAAGCCGTCCGACCGCGTCCTTGATGACAGAGAGGAGCGTCTCGTTGCGCGCGTGCGCGAGCTCCGGGAGAAGGCGCTCGAGGTCCTGCAGGCACCGCTTCGGCGACGGCAAGAAGGACGCCTTCAGCACGCGCGTGTCGACGAGGATGATGGCGACCTCCGAGTTGACCGGCATCGACTCAATGTCCTTGATCTGCGCGTGGTACTTGGCCATGGCGTTGCTGAAGAAGGCCACCTCGGGGTTCGACGCGCGCACTTGCTCGATGCGCATCTTGCGGTTCTCGACGACCATGTCGCGAAGGGGGAGGAACACCTCGGAGAAGTTCTCTGCGACACGGAAGGCGCTCGCAATCGCCGTGCGAATCTGCGCGATGAGTCCCTGGTAGGCCTCGTCGTCCTCAAAGATTTCCGTCAGGTCAGGCCCTTCGTCCATCTCACCCGCCTCGATCGCGTCGTTGATGCCGCCGGGCGACGTGTACGGGCTGAAGCGCTCGCTCGCGACGAGCCGCCCGACGCTCTGCACGACGTCGAGAAAGCCGTCCACGATGCTCGTCGTCTTCGCCTGCACTTCGTCGATGCTCGGCGTGAACGTCAGCATGTCGGCCTCCATGATCAGCTCGAGGCGCAGGAGGGGCTGCCGCCGCGCGTCCGCCGCCTCCTTCGCTATCTTCCCGACCACCGACGCGCGCCGGTTCGGGTCGACGGGCGCGTCACCGTACAGCACGGGGTCGCGGAACGTGCTAATGTCCTCCCCGTCGATGCCAACCGCTGGCGGCATGACGCTCACGCGGCGGTCCTCAAGCGGGCGCATGTGCCCGAGGAGGTCCGAGACGCTCGTGAACGTGAGGTCGTGCAACGTGTCGATGATGAGGTAGTCGGCGAGCTTGATGAAGGACGTGAGCTTGCGGCACTCGGACCGCTTCCGCGCGAGCTCCGTGTACGTCGGGCGGATGGGCTCCCCGTTCTCGTCGCGGGCGTTCGGATCGTCGATGAAGCCGGCGTTCTCGAGCGAGATCTCGCACGCCTCGCACACGACGTCCGAAACCGTCTCCTCGAACTGCGCCAGGTTCGCGCGCACGTACTCCATTTGCTCCTGCTGCGTCTGGCAGAACTGGCTGAGGGGGTACGTCGTCTTCGTGTCGACGTGGTGCAGGCGCAGGACGCTGAGTTCCTGGCACATGTTGCGGATGCCGAGGAGGGCCTCGCGGAGCGTCGGGTTGAGAATGAAGAGCCGCTTGTCGAGCAGCTCTTTACAGTGGCGGATCTTCGCGCCGCGCACGTTCGTCCTCCACGTCTTGTACGCCTTCCACAGCCGGTACTTGGCGATGAGCGGGATCTGCTTGAGGCAGTTAAAGCTCTCCCTCTCCTTGAGCCACTGCGGCAGCGACGTGAACTCGGCGTTCCCGTTCAGCACGTGCGTCACGCCCGAGATGCTCAGCGTGTAAAAGTCGTTGCGATCGACCTCGTTGTGCGGCACCACGCGTAGCTTGTACGGGTTGTAGTCGGCGGGGTTCCGGGGGTTCTGTATCCGCGTGAGGTACACAAACTCGTGCGTGTTCGCCCCGCTCTCCCGCAGCTGCTCCACCACCGCCAAAATGTCGCTCGGCTCCATCGACGGCGTGCGCTCGACGGCGCTCTTCCCTCGCCGCGACATGGCCGTGGCCGTGCGCGCAGTCGTCGCGACGGACATCGACGTCGGAGGGCGCATGCTCGCGGACGTTGCGGCGCGCTTCGACTCGTCCAACCCCATCATTGTGGCCGCTGTCGCAGGGCGGGGCACGCCGCGCTGCACGGACCGCGACAGGTCCTTGGACGGTGACGGCGGCACAGGCGCAAACTCCACGTGGTCGGGCGATCGCTGCCGATCGGTCGTCTTGGCCCGCGCACGGGGAGACTCGGGCTCCTCGGCTTCTGGGCTAGACAGCGCCTTCGTGGCGCGCGGGTCCGCCCACGAGTGCTGCGGCGCCTGCGTGGACGGCGGTACCGGCACCGCCGTGCTTCCGGATCCCCACGCATTACGCGGGGCGGCGCGCGTCTGCGGCGGAGACGAAGGCTCGGCGTCAGCGGCAGGATACCCCTCGTGCGGCGTGCGCTTTGGTCGTGACGACGTCGACTGTGTGGCCGCTGCGGTGCCGTTCGCAGCGGGCGGGTGAGCAAACACAAACAGCGGGTGCTGCGGTTGCGCCGGCGCCGATTTGGCGCGCTCCTTTCGCGTCGCGCGATCGTTCCGAAAGATTGTCGTGCGATAGAAGCTCTTGCTCGTGTCCTGCGGGTAGTCGGGCGGATGCGGCACCACTGACGACGTCGACGGGGACCCAAGCGTGTGGAGGTCGCCCGTGTAGAGCGCCATGGCGGGCGTCGCTGCCGTCGAAATGAGCGGCGGTTCGTTGTCATCGACGCGCGTGCACATGGTGCGCAGAATAAGGCTCGATTGCTGCTCGGCATTTGCGTAGAGGCGCGTCGTGAGCTGGCTCACGTCCGTGATGGAACCGTCGAACGCGCTCTCGCTGCGGCGGCCGAGTGCGCTGCGCTCGCCCCCATTCATCCGCGCGCTGCGGGTTCGAGCACTGCGTGCGCGCACCGCCGCAATCTCATGCACGTCAATCGGAGGGCGCTCAATCACATCCTCGGACTCGTCGTAGCGGTACGCCATTTTCCACTATGCGTCCCCCCGTCCACGCGACGAACGCGGCGCAAATCGAGACACAGGGGCGCTTATATCCTCACTTCCATGCCTCCTACTACAACGCCCGTCCTCCCACACGAAATAGAGAGACGGCGCGATTGAGACCGAATGGCAACGATGCCGCAGGGGGCTGCTAATACGATCAGCTCGGACTGCGCGGTGAGCAATGACCGGTTGCCTTGGGCCGCTGATTCTCAGTCGACAGAAGAATTATCGTTGTGTGGAGGAGGCTGCAGAGCGAGCACGTGTGCGTGCATGCGGTGTGTGTGCGTGCGTGTGTGTGTGTGTGTGTGTGTGTGTGTTGCGCAGTGTGTGCGGAGATGCGCGGTTTGGCGGTCGTTGAGTGTTGGAGGAACACTTTGAAAAACGGGTGTGTGGAATGCGCTATATTTCTAAAAAAAGTGAGAATATCAGTGTTCTGAAGAAGTAGTTTTTGTAATACAGAAGAATTATATATTGAATTGGTGCAGGTCCATGGAAACGCACCAATACGACTTAATACCATCATTCAATGATGTAATATTGAACTGATAAGTAGTAAAGTTTTATAATAAATTTCTGAGTATCATCTAATAGATAAGCCATAGTGGAGCCGGTAACCAAGGGCCGTTGTTAGGGACGACGTCCACTGGAAGAGTCAGCCGGCCACTCAGCCACATCCCTCCCTCGTGGTTTAGCGAGCCATGTGGCGCCGGCTTGTCGCGTGGCAGATGGGGCTGTATGTCAGTGCAAAGTGAGCCGGCATTTGGCGACAGTCACGGCCCCACACTCACTCAGCCGGACCACGAATTGTCAGCCCGCGGCAGGTCGACAGTGAGGCCCGCGGCCGGCGACCGATAGAACCCGCGCCGGTGTAAACGCACAAACATGCCTATTCTGCATTGCAGCGCATTTCTTAAAAGCAGACGTGTCGCAATGGGCGGTGCAAGTCAAACTGACCAAACGGCAAGAAAAGTCAGTTTCACGTGTTCATTTTTTGTTGTCGATGGCGTATAATGCGCCACCCCCACTCACTTACAGCGACGTTTCTTGCGCGGCTGTGGTCTGCGAGGCCCAAGGGGAACAAAGGGAGCTCGATCGGGTGTGGCATCACAGTAACATTGATGGGCTGCCGCGTCACAGTAACGCACAAAGCCGACGGCGGCCAAATGGGCGCTCGTCCGGTCCGACTTGCCATCTTTCCTCAGCCCGGCACTCACTTCGTGCACGATCTCCACACAGTTCTCTGTCGTTAAGATCGCCATGGCTGTACACTGGCCGACACAGCACGAATGTGTCATCTGCGGCGTTGGCCGTGCTTTCTTCCTCATGTCGGGAGGGAAACCGGGCAGGATGTCGCATGGTGGACGTCGAGTGCGACGCTCGCAAGTGACGCATCCACGGCAAATTGCACAACTTGACGAATACTCAGAGAGAGCAACACTGCGTCGCCGTTTCGGCCCAGACGTGTTGGAGAAGTGACACCGAACTGAAAAGTTGGGCACAGCAACTGCAGACACTGCGACAGTGTTCGCCACAACTAGCGCAAGGCCCACTGACACCAACACTACCTTTGAGAACCGACGACGGAGTGGTTGCGCACCGCTACGGAGTCCGCGTCGGCCCGGGTGGGACGGCGGTTGCCGAGCCAGTCCCAGCGTCTGCACTGGCGGCGGTCCGTTGGCCGTCTTCATCCGCAGCGCTCCCGGCGAGCCGGCAGACCCCGTGCGTGCGCAGGTGTGCACTCAATACGGATCGGACGCCACGTGACTGGCGGTTCTCAGACAAGCGCCCCTCTCTCCAACGGACGCCCGTGTCGCGTGCGTGTCCGGCCACGAAAACTGTTCCGGCCCCAGTCAACGTGTAACAGTGACGTCACGTATGCGTCACCGATTTGTTGTGTACCTACCACGGCGAGTGCTGTTTTGTATCCTTAAACCCAAACTGCAAACCGACAGCGCTGCTTGGTCGACATCGTACTGGGGCCGCTTCAGTCCCAAGACAAAGATGGCGACATCCCCTTCGTTGCGCGCGCGGTCGTTCTCCCATTGCGTGCTGTCCATTGCCACTGCGGCGCTGTTCCACACGGCGTCTGCATTTCCCGGGGACGACTGGCCCCTCCCTGTCTGCACGGACCCCGGCGCAGTGAGTCCGAAGTCCCCGCTGTACATGGTGGCATTCCACGACGGGCTCCCCTATAATAGTCCCGTTTACAAGACGGTTCTGACGGCGACGTGTGCGGCGAACCAGACGCCGGTCTTAGCGGCGCTCCTCTACAGAAACGCGCCGACGCCGGCAGATTTTAACGGGGTGATGTCGGTCGTCCGCGTGACGGGCGGCATTGTCTACACGTCGCATCCTACGGCCCAGTGCTACATCACGCCCCCTCTCGTGGGGACCCCGGGGCAGCCCATTACTCTCGAGGTTGGGGCCTACACAAGCCAAGTGCATGTTGCGGGTCCAAAACTCACTGTCGATACTACGTACTCGCACGAAACTACGTGCACGGAATGGCGGGCAGGAGTGTGGGGCCCGTGCGTGGCAATGGGCGACGGCGTGTGTGCGTCCACGCGGCACGTGTCGTGTTACGACGTCGGCGGTGACGTGGTGGTGGACAACAAGTATTGTTCCCCGTCGCTGCGACTGGCGGCGAGCGCCGAGTGCAACTGCGCCTCCAAGGCCGTCGTGGACCCCTCAAAGCCCGGCGACACGCCCGTCGTCACGTACGTCAGTAATGGCTCTGGCGATCACGACGGACGGCTCTCAATTATCATTGGCGTGTCGGTGGGCGGAGCCCTTCTCGTCGCTGCGATCGCCGTCGTCTTCTTCACGCGTCGCCAGGGGGCTGCAGTTTCGCGTGCGGTGACTTCGTCCGTTGAAGAGCCCCTGTTGTCGGAGCACACGCCAGAGTGAGACGGACCGGCCGTGCTGCCGCCGTTAGTGCCAGATCGGAGCATTAAACGACACACTCGACTGAGCATATCTGCATTACATGTAAGCTGCAGTTGGACAGATAGGTACACACACGCACACACACACGCACACACACGCGCACACACACACGCACACGCACACACACACACACACACATACACACACGCGCACGCACGCACACACACACAGACACACACTACCGACGGGAGAAACGGCAAACATTGACACTGAAGACTGACACCCGGCCGCAATCCCATTCCCTCCTCCCGACACGCACACAAAGTTTCTCGTCGTTGCCCTTCTTCTTCGGCTAATAATTGGTGTGAGTAAGTGTTGCAGAAACTGAAACAGGGCGGCACGCACCCGCCCACACTACACAACCGCTATGGACGATTGCAGATTGTCAGCGACTCACAGATAACCGAACTGAAACGTACGCGTGGTGAACGCCATCCGACACAGCTGGTGTGTCGTGACTAAAATATGCCAACATTCACACACCGCTGCGTGGAATTCTCTTTTCCGTGCCTTCAGCAGTATATTCCCCTCGTTCGAAGCGTCCCAAGAATCTTTCCCGACCTTCTGGTCATCTTTCCCACGGCATGGGGCTCAGCGCATTCAGTTGCCGGCACCACACGCACGTCCCTGCGCAGCGGCGGCCAAACCCAACCGACATGGTCGCAGCGAACCACCGCTGCATGGCACCCCGCAGCCTATTACGCTGGGCGGTCGGGTCGAAGTCGTGCTCGCTGCAAGCGCTGCGAAACTCGCGCTGAGGGGTCAAATCATGTGTGCCCGCGGGCTCGCCGTATGCGTGCTCGTCGCCGGCAAACTAGTCTCCGCGCCGACGAATGCCGGTCGGAATTCGGCCCGCTTGTCGCACCGCAAACACGCCGTCCGTCCCAGTCCCCACTCCCCGCGCCACTGTTCTCCGCTGCCGGCGACGCAGTCTCGCGTCCGCGTCGTTTTCCTCTTGAAGTGACGGCGGTGGGAATACGGAGGCACGTTCGAATCAGACGAAAAGGCGGTCGTCCGGTTTTGGTCGCCGGATTGCTGATTGCACGTCGAAGTGCCGAGGAGCGAAAGGGTCGGAGACCGGCAGCGCGCGACCTACACCAGCAGGGAACCCCCAGCCTGACAATATAGACACTGCCTACGCGATGCGCAGAAGACGCGGAGGACCCTACTATTGTGACGACTGCGGAGCCACACGAAACGAACATTGGTGGCGGACACCCACTTCACGGCATTGGGCACTTTTTCCGCAATTGGGTGATCGCTATTGTGGGGAATCTCCGGTTTAGCCCCGTCGGCGTCCGGACAGTGGGCGACACCCTGCGTGCGGTTTTGGTGAATGGCAACTGGACGGAAACCATCGGAGAAAATCACACTTTGGCAAACTCCGCGCCCTGGATGCGGTTCGATTCCCCACACCCATTTGAAAAAAATGGGAAAATTTTGCGCCCTCCCCTCGTCGACGCGTGGCGTGGCCGCGCACACACTGCGACCGACTGAAAAAATCGCCACACTGCGACAAGCAGAGCGACGAGCGCGCCTAACAGCGTCAGTGCCGCTGTATGCTGCTGTCCGTGAGGACGTGCCTCCGAGGGCGACTGAGGACCGATGTCAAACTGAGATCGCGCACGCCGGATTCGCAATCAAAGGGTCGCGGCGTCCCATATCGCCGACACTAAGAAAATGGGCCCGAAGGGGTCCCTGTGGGCCCATATTCGCCCTTACATTACGTGGTGGAGCGTGCTCGTCGTCGTTGGGATTGCGACGGTGAATGTGATCCTCCCCATCATAGTCTATCGCGCCGCCGACCATGGAGAGCAGAACGATCTCGAGACGGCCTTTCGCGAGGAGAGCCTGCGCACGTACTCGAGCGTGCAGGACCAGCTCTCGAGGACGGACCGCGCCGTGCAAAATCTCCGCATCGGCAACGTTCTTCTCGGCCACAACATGACGTCGTCGGACTTTATGACGTCGGTGAACCTGGTCGCGAAGGTGGATGCGATCGTGTCGATGGCTTGGCTGCCGTACGTGACCGACGCGGACAAGACCGAGTTTGAGCAGCACATTCGCCGCGTCAATGCGCCGAACGACACGCTCGGACTCTTCAAGAGTTTCACGGTGACCCAGCTCGGCGCGACGTCGCCAAATGTCACCATCGTCCCTGCGCACGGCCGCAGCGATTACTTTCCCATTCTGTACGGCTGGCCGAGCATAAGCCGAGGGTCCATCGGCTTCGATATTGCGTCGCTTCCGGCGCTCTTCGGGAACGTTACGCTTGCGATTGATATCGGTGGTCCCAAGGTCCTCAGTAACGTCAACATGCCGTCAGACCCGCGTCAGCAGGGGATCCTTATCTACTATCCCGTGTACCGGGGGGGCACCGTGCCGTCGACCGTGCCGGAACGTCGATCGCAGGCGTTAGGTCTTCTCGTGGCTTCGGCAAAGCTCACGCTCATTATCGAGAGCGCGCTGCGGAGCAACGATGACAAGCTGTACGTGTTTGTCTTTGACGAAACAGGGCGGATGCTCTACGGGGCCGCGTCGTTCGGGCGCTTCAACTCTTCGGAATCGGTGCCGGCCGCCTTTGGACAGCGGTACATGGCGACGGTGCCCGTTGCCGACCGCCAGTGGACGTTTGTGGCGATCCCGACTTCGCGCCTCAACGATCTCAATACGTCGAACAACCCTGCCATCTACGCGGCGGTGACGGCGCTCGGGATCTTCTTCCTCCTTTTGGTCGCGCTGTTTGGAATCCACCAAATTGTCGTCGCGCGGAAGCAGACGGAGCTGGTGGAAACGCGCCGGCGGAAGCTGAACACGATGATCTCGTACGTCAACCACGAAATTCGGTTAGTGTCGGGCAGGGTGCTCTTGTTTCCTTTGTGCGCGCGTGTGCGCGGGTGTATGTTGTGCTGTGCATGCATGCGTGTGAGCGTGCATCCACACGAAGAGGCTCAAGTTCGTTTCTTCTCTTGCAGAAACCCCCTCCAGGGCGTTATCGGCCTCGTGGAGCACGCGACGCTCAAAACGAAGGGCGCGCTGCGGTCGCCAAGCCCGAGCAAGGACGACATGCGCGTGGTGCTTTCGGACCTTCTCGACACGACGCAAATGTGCGGCCTTCTTGAGCACATTGTCAACGACGTGCTGGTGAGGAATTGACCTCGTCATGCCCGTTATGTCTACCTAGAGGGTCTCCTGCGTCCCCCTCGCCACTCTTATACACACACACACACACACAGACACGACACACACACACACACAGACAGGACACACACACACACAAAACACACAACCCACACACCACGACTCAACCGCGTGCGGCCGACGCAGGACATTCGCGCGCTCGAAGAGGGCCGTCTCATCATTCGCCCCGAGAACGTCATCATCGACAAGCTCATGTCGGACGTCCTCGCGATTGTCCAGCCGAAGCTGAGCGAAAAGCAGCAGCTGAAGCTCGACATTGTAACGCCGCCGCTGCCCATCGTCGCCGAGTGCGACCCTGTGCGCATTAAGCAGGTGCTCCTCAACCTCATCACGAACGCAATCAAGTACTCGGACGCGGGTGTTATCCAGGTGAAGCCCATGCTCGCGACGGGTGCGTCGACGGGGCCGAACATTGCGCCGGGGTCGTCCGTACCCACGCGCGCGGAGGCTCTGAGCGGCACGTGGCTGCGGTTCACGGTGAAGGACGCCGGGTACGGTGGGTATTTGCGATGTGCTCACGCGTCGTGATGTTTGTTTTTAGGTCACATGTGCTGACGCGTTCTTCCCGACGTAACAACACACACACACACACACACACACACACACACACACCAGGCATTCCACTCGAGAAGCAGGCGCTCGTTTTCAGCCCCTTCATGCACCTCAACTCGGGACGACACCAAGGCGCAGGGCTCGGCCTCTATCTCTGCTCGATGCTGGTGGACGCCATGCACGGGCGAATAGGGTTCGAGAGCGACGGTGAAACGGGGAGCACGTTCTGGTTTGAAGTGCCGTACGTGGCTAAAACGATGGACGACGTCAGCGTGAGCGACAATCCGCTCGGTAGTCCGCGCCTACGTAGAAGCACGTCGACGGACACGGACTTGCCGCAGCTGCCGACGACGCTCGAGATGAACGAGGAAGAAGAGGAAGCGCCGGAAGAGAGCGGGCTGAACGAGGTTGTCGTGGAGGTGCGCCCCTTGAAACCCAGCGTTCGTATGCGTCATGTCGTCGTCCTCTGCGTGTGGGGAATCCGTGTGTTTATCACCGAAATCCTTCTCACCCTGGATGTTTACTTGCAGCGACGCGAGAGTGTCGTGTCTGAGATGGGCCCCGAGGCCATCGAGCTCGTTGAAATTCACACGACGGTGAGTGTGGCTCTTGTTGTCTATGTCTCTGTTTAAGGTGCTTGTCTCTGCCCGGAAAAGTCCCCTTCTCAGTTGATTTCTTAGCCGTTGCAAGCGGACTGAGGCGGCCAGTGTCCATGTGGCTCGTGTTGTGTCTCTTCCTCACTCTGCTGTGCGTGTGCATTTCGCAGGAGCCTCCCTCACGTGCAGAGACGAGCGCAAAACCGACAGCTGAAGCGCAGGCCGCCCCCTCGACGTCGAAACCGGCGGCTTCTGCGAAGAAGACGCAGGCTGCGGACGACGCCGAGAAGGAACCCATTGTGAGTGATGTAACTGAATCAAGTGCGGTGTGATGTTAGTAGCGATGGTTGAGACGGCGATAGCCATCGTTTTTCCGCTGCGCGTGCACGTGTGTGTGCCTGTTCCACGAGAACTCGTGCGCATGCTTGAGCAACACTGCGTGTCATCTCGTGCATTACGGAGAGCATTGAGTAACGAACACCGGGAATAACGTATCCCCTTCCTTGCTCTGCAGGACTACCCCTCGCGCCACATGGTGTGTGACGACGGGCGTATCAACCGCGTCGTTCTGCGTCGCTACATCGAGAGCCTCTCGAGTAAGATGGTCATTGTGGAGGCCGAAAACGGGCGCCAGGCCATCGAGCTCGCGAACCAGAGGCAGTTTGACTTTATATGGATGGACATTCGCATGCCTTTTGTGGACGGCATCGACGCAACGATAGGGATACGCGCGTCGGACGGACCCAACCGTAACACGCCCATTATCGGCGTAACGGGCGACGTGACCGCGGACGAGGTGTCCCACTACCAGCGAATAGGGATGCAGCGCGTGATGAGCAAGCCCGTGCACAGGAAGGACATTGAGGGCATTCTGCGGGAGGCAGCGCTCGCACGACAGCAACAACCGGGGACGACGAAAGACTAGGAGATTGCGCTTGCTGACAATTGGTGGAGCGAGAGAGATGCGCGTGTCGCGCTTTGACGAAGCCCGTTGCTGAAGTGCGCGGGCTGGCAAAAGGGCGGCAGGGTGGTGCGTTTCGTGCGTGCGTGCGTGCGTGTGCGGCGTGTGCGGCGTGCGGTGCGTCTGTTAATTCTTCTCGGTTGGACAAAGGATAAAAATAGAAACCAATCAACGTCAGTGCATGTTGTTGGACAACAATAACCAATGCCGACACTCTGAGGTTGTCGTGCGCCCCATGCTGCTGCTTCCCTACAAGCGACAAGCGAAGAGAGGCGGAGAGAGGGGACAACACCCGAGCATAACTCGACTGTCAGTAACTGGCTTGCACTGCACGTTGGACCAACACCTCCCTCCCCC